>PVIW01002848.1:111956-195340 GCA_004026585.1 Noctilio leporinus
CCCACCTGTTGTCCATGTCCATGGTTCCTTTATACTAGGTTCTTGTCTAAGCTGCTTTCTTGCCTCTGCTTCCCCCCTCCCCCCAACCTCTTTCCCCCTGACCACTGAAGAATCCTGAAACACCAATTCATAAGAACCTATGTACACCTATGTTCATAGCAGCACTATTTACAATAGCCAAGTGCTGGAAACAGCCTAAGTGCCCATCAGTGGATGATTGGATCAAAAAACTTTGGTACATTTACACAATGGAATTCTATATAGCAGAAAGAAAGAAGGAACTCATACCCTTTGCAACAACATGGATGGGACTGGAGAGTATTATGCTTAGTGAAATAAGCCAGTCAGTGAAGGACAAATATCATATGATCTCACCCATTTCAGGACAATAATGAACAAAACTAACAACAAGCAAAACAGATCCTTAGTATTTCTGAAGTATCAGTTGTGATTTCTCCTCTGTCATTTCTGATTTTGTTTACTTGGGACCTCTCTCATTTTTTCTTGATGAGTCTGGTTTAAAGGCTTGTCAATTTTGTTTATCTTTTCAAAGAACCAGCTTCTGGATTTATTGATCCTTAGAATTGTGCTTTTTGTCTCTATGTTAGTTCTGCTCTGGTCTTGATAATGTCCTTACTTCTGCTTGCTCTGGGCTTTATTTGTTGATGCGTTTCCAGTTCTTGTAGTTTTACGGTTAGGTTGTTTGCATAAGCTTCTTCTAACCTTTTAAGGCAGGCCTATATTGCTATGAGTTTTCCTCTGAGGACTGTCTTTGTTGTGTCCCATAGGTTTGGGGGTGTTTTGTATTCATTTTCATTTGTTTCCAGAAACTTTTGAAATTCTTCTTTGATCTTATTGTTAACTCATTTATTAGCATGTTATTCAGTCTCCATGGATTAGAATGTTTTTGAGTTTGTTTTTCCTTGAGGTTAGTTGCTAGTTTCAAGTCATTCTGATCTGAGAAGATGCTTGGTATAATTTCAATTTTTAAAAAATTTGTGGAGACTTGTTTTATGGCCTACCATGTGGTCTATCTTTGAGAATGTTCCATGTTCATTTGAAAAGAATGTGCATTTTTGCTTCTTTGGGATGAAAAGTTCTGTATATGTCAATTAAGTCCATTTCATCTAGAGTGTTGTTAAATGCTTAAATATTCTTGGTGTGCTTTTTGATTGAAGGATCTCTCCATTGTTGATAATGGAGTATTAAAATTCCCTACTATGAATGTTTGCTGTCTATATACTTCTTGAAGTCCTCCAAGATTTTCCTTACATATTTGGTTGTTCCTATGTTGGGTGCATATATGTTTATAAGAGTTTTATCTTCTTGATTGATTGTTCCCTTAAGTATTATAAAATATCCATCTTTGTCTCTTTTTATGGACTTCATTGTAAAATATGTTTTGTCTAATATAAGTATTGCTACCCCAGCCTTATTTTCATATTCATTTGCTTGAAATATAGTTCTCTATCCCTTCACTTTCAATCTGTGTCGATCTTTTGTTCTGAGGTGGGTCTCTTGTAGACAGTATATATGTGGGTCATGGGTCCTTATTCATTCAGCAACCCTGTGTCTTTTTATTGTTACATTTAATCCATTTATGTTTAAGGTTATTTTTGACAGGAACTTCTTCATTGATATGTTTTTCCTTTGTACCTGTGTTTCTCTCTGTCTCTCTGTTTCTTCATCTTTTTAAAGGAGGTCTTTTAGCATATCTTGCAATGATGGTTTGGTGGAGATGTAGTCTTTTAACCTTCTTTTGTATGGGAAACTCCTTATTTCACCTTCCATTTTGAATACGAGCCTTGCTGTGTAGAGTATTCTTGGTTGCAGGCCTTTGTTTTTCATTACATAAAGTAGTTTTTACCATTTCCTTCTGGCTGTATTGCTTCTGTTGAGAAATCATTTGATAATCTTATTGGCCCCCTTATATGTTATTTGCTGTTTTTCTCTTGATGCTTTTAGAAGTCTTTCCTTGTCTTTGAAATTTGCCATTTTAATTATGATGTGTCTTGGGGTGACACATCCTGCTTAGTTTCATCCTCATTGGAACCTGCTGTGATTCCTGAACTTGAGTGACATTTTCACTCACCAAGTTAAGGAAGTTTTCTGTCCTTACTTTTTCAAACAGGTTTTCTATCCCTTGCTCCTCTTCTCCTTCTGGTATCCCTATGATACAGATATTATTGTGTTTCATGTTGTCTTGCAGTTCTTTTAAAACTTCTTCATTCTTTTTCGGTCTTTTTTTCATTTTGTTTCACTATCGGGTTATCTTTTTCCATGTTGTCCTCTAATTCACTGATCCGGTCCTCTGCATCTTCTAACCTGCTTTGGATTTCTTCTGTTCTGTTCTTCAGTTCAGAAACTGTATTCTTCATTTCCTTCTTGTTCTTACTGATGGTTGCTATGTCCTTTTTAATGCTGGTATAATTTTCAGTAAGTTCCTTGTAGTTGCCCTGGAATTCTTTGTAGTTTTCTTTGAGCTCACTGAGCTTTCTTATAACCATTTCTTTGAATTCCATGTCTGATATTTTGCTTGTTTGTATTTCATTTTGCAGTCTTTCTAGGTATTCCTTTTTTCCTTTCAGTGGTGGACTTTTTCTCCCCATTTTGGGTGCCTGCTATTGCTTGTTTTTTTTTTTTTTTCTGGTATTAATTTGTTATGACTCCCTGCCTTCATGGTGCGCCCTTCTGTGGTGGGAGATTTATGGGGTTCAGTGGTGCAGTCTTCTAGATTTCCTCCACTTGGATTTTCACTCCAGCTGGCTGATTGAGAGACACTCCTTCTACCATGTCTTATATATTATTATTGAGCTGTTCCTAAAACAGAACCACCAGTCCAGGCAAAATAACAACACCTTCAAAGATATCTTACACCCTTATCACACTTTCAACTGCATATGAGCCTAGCTTAATATCTGTACCCTCAAAGATCACCCCCACCCTTAATCACACCCTCAGCTGCAAATGAGCCAGTCTTTATAAGGATGTAAATATAATAAGACTGTTATAAGAGTAGAAAGACAAATGGGTTGGCTGAAATATGGATAGTTTTTGAGAGTTCCAAAGGAGTAGCAAAGGTAGTAGCAAGAAGTAGTAAGAGTATGTGAGAGAAAGCAAACTACCTTTTATGTGAGAATGAGTGGGGGGAGAATCAGAATGTAGTAAGAAAGTGCAGGTGAATAGCATTGAGTCTTATTAGAAGTTATATTTATTTATACTTTCATATATATACCTATATGTAGATATTGTGTGAGAGAACAAACCTACATACATGAAAAAGAAAAAAGAAAAAACTACCGTAAGGAAGTTGACTTAGAAAGTAAAGTGAAAAAGGAAAATAATACAAAAAAAAAAAATCTAGTTGGTGAATAATTTTGCCACCGCATTATCAGCAACCTGTGATCTATACTTCCTATACATGAGATGGGAGTGTGAGGTAAAAAAGAAAGATTGGTATATATTTGGAGGAAAGGGGGGGGGTGATTTTTAACTTCCTTTATATTTATAACTAAGTTTGTAAAGATGCCTTACCTACCTCCCTGTCTACCCTCAGTGAGCACTGATTGGTCAAGGTGGAGAGAGGACAAGTGTATTTTTTGAGCAGAAAAAAAGAATGTGTAGCACTTAATAGCACACATGCAAAAACAATTTTAAGAGGCTAGAGGAGGAATACTTAGGGTGAAGAATGGGAATGAGTCATAGCAAGAGAGAAAGTGGATTTGAGAACAAAAGAAGAGGAACTGAGGTGGTTCAATGAATTAAGAGAAGAGTAAACTATGGGATTTTAGATAAACTATAATATAAACAATTGACTTAAAATGCACTAAATGTGAGAATTAGAGATGACTATTTTAAAAGGCTATATTGGGGTTTTTTAATTCATGTAGATCTCTTTGTAACTCAGGTGCTCAAGGTTAGCTGAGATCCATTTTGAGGTCTGTCACAGTCAGGATTGGATCCAAATGCTATGCCCTGCCAGGCTAAGGCTCCAGCAGCTCTCCTCTGCTGGTTCCACAGCTATAGTTGGGGGTGCTTCCTCCACCACTGGTTCTTCAAAGAGGGCTCTAGGCTGTGGGCTCCAAGGGTCGAGGTGAGCCACAGCTGGCTGCGCAGTGTCCTAGGTGGGTACCACTGCTGGGGGTGTGTTGCTGCTTGTGTGGGCAGCCACCTCTCTTCTCTGGCTTCTCCTCTCTTGCTGGTTCCGTGTAAGGTGGTGGCTGGCTGCTGCTGGTAACGGCTTCTTGTACTCCAAGAGCTGACAGCTTGCTGCTGTTTGTGTTTACAGTGGTTTCTCATGCAGGTTTTGTGTGTGGGCTCCATAGGGGGTCTGCACAGTGCTGCGTGGGACAGGCACCAGTTGCAAGTTGCCCTCTCCACTGGTGGTGGCCACAGCTCTGCTTTTGCTGCAGGCACCTGTGTGCTCCAGCTCACTCCTGCCTGGCACAGCCGGCAGAGGATCTCTTGGCTCCAGGCTGTGGCTCTGGGAGCCAGGCTCCATAGCTCTCAGCCAGGGAGTACAACTCTCACTCAGTCCCTCCCCTATAGGAGCTGCACTCCTCAGTCCTCTTGAGTTTGCTGCTCAAATATCTACTTGCTCTAGTTCTCTGCAGCCTCTGGACTGTGTATCTCAGAATCCAGACACTTACCACACTAATTCCCTGGGACTTGCATCTGTCCCATGTTCCTTTACCCTTTTCTCCAGCCTCTCTGGCACTTGAGAAAGCCATCAGCACTGCTCATTACTCTGCCACCACCTTCTCTCCAATGTCCAAAAGGAATCAAATTATTTTTCTTAATATGCAACCAAGCAATTTCACATAAACACACAACTTTGTGTCATTCAACTGAAAGAGCCCAGTCAGTGGACCTAACAGAAAGAGATTATTCTTTGTCCTTTTTTATTTTATATTGTTATGGTTCAGTGATTCTCAAAGTGCAGCATTTCAGCGGAATTAGCACCACCTGAGAGTTTGTTCATACTATATGTAGATTTGTGGCCTTCCCTCAGAAGCTCCAGGAGTGGGGCCAATGAGCATGTTTAACAAGCCCTCTAGGTGAACCTGATCAGCTCAAGCTTTAGAACCAGTGGCTGATAAGCAGGTGCTGGAGAGTACTACAAAGATCACTATTTTTAACTTAGCTGTCAGGTCTGAAAGAGTCAGCACAAGTCTCTAGATGAAGAATAGAGAAAGGACATTTATGAAAGATATTGGATATAATAGTATTCAAACAAGTTCTGTTTATAACTTTGGGAAGGTATATATGATCTTTACTACTCTAAAGAGCACTATTGAGTGCCACTTCCTAACCAGGAAATTCAGGTGAATATATCTTTTCTCTTATAAATTTTATCTAAGATAAATAGAAAAAGCCAAAGCACCATGTTATGAATTCCCAGATTTTAGAACTGTTTTATAATGTTATAATGTGTAAGTTGAAGTAATAGTTATTCAATGATGTAGTCATCATTTAAGACAAGGGCCCAGTCAGAAATTCAGTGATCTAAATATCTTGACTGCTTTAACACTTCCTACAGGAGTTTAGGACAGTGCTTGATACCTAGTATTCAATACACATTAGTAAATATAATTTGCATTATTTTAAAAAGCATCTTCCATTCTCTTTCTTGGTGCATTTTGAAGTGTGTCATGGGGGCACTGTGATTCATAGCTAGTGCTCTAAGTGATCTCTTCTGTTTAGGTGTATGCATTTGCATACCATAAAAAGTAGGGCATGATTAAAGAGTTATTTTGCCCTAATAAAGAGTTATTTTGGCAAAACTATGACCTGCCTGTAAAGATGTTATTAAACACTATACTTGCTTCCTCCTAAAGGTTAAAGATAGATGTTATCTGTCTAAGTTCCCCTGATGTGAACTGGGCCAGATAGTCACATGGAGAGAGAAGTGTTGAGACAAGGTCTAGAAGGGCAGAAATGTTAAACTGGCTGTCAGATACAGGAATACAAGTTCAGCACTGGAAGTGGAATATGAATTCAGATGTCTGAAGGCAAATAAAGACAGGAACTGAAAAGGAGATAAAGAGTAAAGCAGCACTAAGATGAGGCAGCCAGGATTAGGTAAACTGACCTGAACAAATCTCCTACCTGTCCAGAACTCCATCTTCATGATTGCTTTTCACTAAATGCTTTGCCTAGGTGCTCACATTCTTCCACTTCTGTTTTATTCAGGTTTCAAGCAATTTATAAACAATAATCTCATATTTCATTGTGGATTAGTACTTCTGAAATGGACTAAACATTCCTGTCCTTACTTTCCTATATCTGTCAAAAACATATTTGTTCTCTTTCCATCAAAGCTCTAACTTTTAGAATTATAGTTAGCAGTTCTCCTTGCATTAACCACTTCATTAAAATTTTTCTTTCAGTGAAATATATTACATTCAAGAGTATAACACAGTACATCGAAGAGTGTATAAAACATTAATGTATAATATGTTATTCAGGCCCAATAGTTGGGCTCTCCATTGGTCAAGACGATTAAGAGGCTACCACCTCCTTGTACAGAAATCTGGGGTTTCAATTTGTTTTCCAAACTCTAGCAGATTCAAAGCTCTGTAATGGAGAAACTCTTGACTTGATTGTGAATATCCTTGTGGGCTGTCTCTGTGATGAAGGATGAATGCCATCTGTCTGGACAAGAAGGAAAGCTGGCCTCCTCAATAATGACAACTGAATAAAGTATGCAACTTCTTATTCACCTCATTTCTGAAGCACATGAATCCCTTTCTAATCAACAATCTAGCACTCAGGTGCTAATTTCAGAATAGAACTGTGAATACTATGACCCAGTATTTTCCAGAGGCTGCCTGGGACATAAAACATTTAGGAAGAATAACCTAATGGATATGTTAATCTTTTACATCCTGAGTTCATTACTCTATTCTGAAATTGAGAGAACCAGAAATAATGTCCCAGTGTAACATTGTTTCAACTGTCCTCAAGAATATCTCTATTTCCCTGGCTGGTGGCACAGTGGATAAGGCTCTAGCCTATGAACCCAAAGGTCGCTGGTTTGATTCCCCAGCCAGGTCATATAGCCAGGTTGCAAGCTGGGTCTGTAGCTAGAGGCAGGTGAAAGGCAACCATACATTGATGTTTCTCCTTTTCTCTTCCTTCTTCTCTCTCCCCTCTCTCTAAAAATAATAAATAAAATATTTTAAAAATATTTCTACTTATGAAAATATAAATTATCTACTGAAAGACCAATGATATAGCAGATACTGTGCTGGATGCTTTGGAATATCAGGAGTAAAGAAACATAAACCAATTGAAATTAAATGTGTGACTTCAACTCAGGGTTAATAGTAAAAATTTGAATATGTGGAATATTGAATAAAAATAGTATATTTTTTAGAATCACTGTTGAGGAAAAAGCACAATATTCTTTATTCATATTTTTATCCCACATTATTATTTATTCAATACATATTTATTGGTTTTCTTCCATGTACAATAGAAATCTGAAAGGAAATCAGTCATACTTGGCCCTTACCTTTAAGGAAAGATGCACTTAAATCTCAGAAACATGACATTTAAAGGTCTATTCATATTAAAACCTTAAGATCATTAAAACAAATGTGAAATTATCAGGTTCAGGTAATGACAGCTGAGGGTGGAATGGAAGGTACTCTTATTAAGGTCATACATAGCATCTCAGTTTCCTGCTCTTGAGATTTCTCATATAAAATCTCAAAATCCCATATTGATCCTTCATGTTTTAACAATAAGTTTATTCCTCAAAAATAAAACTATTTACTTAAAAAAGTCAAATAATGAAAAATCCTTTACCCACCCTATTTTTGACAGTTAACATGAAATGCAAGATGCATGCCACATAATTATCAGGTCATATCTATTTCTCTTCTGTTAACTGTAGCTATTTCTCATGGGTGCATACAATATTCCCACAATCATCATATACTTTTTAAGAGCAAGCACTATCTCATATATTTCTGTGTGTTGCTATTGTAAGGGTCGTTCTCAGTTTTCCACTTTCTCTGATAACAAGGCTATAATTTTTCACCTTTATTGAAGTATATTTGATAAAAATATTGTATATATTTAAGTTATACAACATATTGCTTTGATACACTTATATATAACTAAATGAATACCACTATAGTTAGTTAATATCTCCATCATCACATCATTACTGTTACTGTTTTTTATTTATCAATACTTTCTTTTTTTATAATTTTTGTTATTCTATTAGTTTTCCCAGTTTTCCCCTTTTGCCCTGCTCTGCTCATCCAATGCCCTTCTCTACCAGTCAATTCCTGCACAGTTGTCTTTCTTGGTGACAACATTAAAAATCTACCTTCTTAGCAACTTATGAGTATATAATATGGTATTATTAACTATAATCACCATTATGTACATTCAATCCCCAGAATGTTTTTCATCTTATGACTGGAAGTTTGTACCCTTTGACCAGCAACTCCCTATTTCCCTCCCCCAACCCACACACCCCCTTCCTCCCTTGTAGTCCCCAGTAATCATCACTCTACACTCTTTTTTTAAAGAGCATTTAAAAAAATTATTTTATAAATAAATTCTTATACAAGGAAGAAATACACATACAGAGCACACAAATTACCAGGAAGGTGGACCCGCAGTCCCTCTTTCAAACAATGGGAAAACAGACCCAGAGAGAAAAAAATGGTTCTGTCTTATTATCTTCATCAACACTGACAGTTTTTCAAGTAGCATTTGTATTCCTTTGCTGCTGTTATTTATTTATTTTGTTTTCCAATGTGGGAATCAGGCTTTTTAGTCCAGCTTTAACTTTGTTTGCAACTTCTTTATCAGAACTCTGGAGAAGGCTAGAATGAAGAATGGCATCCTGATTCACACTAGCCCAGGACTTCCGGTTCTTCATACCAACATGATCTACAAGTGTTCTTGCAAAACAACCTTTTCTTCCATTTTCTTTCATCTTTTTATCTTGCTCTATTAACCACTTCAGAACAAGATGTCCTGCAGGAGGTTCTGCAATATGAAGCTCACCATTTTGTCACTATGATGTAGTTCTGCTGCTGCCAAGCTGGTGATGGCATTCATGGCAGGCTGAGTGTCTCCAGTGGCAGCTCCCAGAATATCAGACACCAACACACACACAGACTTTTCTAGCACCACTTCTTGGGTGTGACCTTGCAGGTTGCTTAACAAAGCTGGAGAGGTGGATTCTAGGAGCTTTCTGTGTTGGATCTCTGGATCTTTCTTACCATGTGCATTTCCATCTCCTTTCTGCAAAACCTCAATGATTTCTTGTACTGTATGTGCAGTATCTCTAGGGCTCATTAGGTACAACAGGACCTTCCTTCCATATTTGTCATTTACTATGTTAGGCAAGGAACTAATAATTTCTGATATGATTATCTGCTTCACAAGCTTAGTATCATCAATACAATCAAATGCTGCCAATAAAACCAAGTGGGAGTATTGGCCATTAGCCACTTTTTGAACATTAGTCTTCATTGTTTTCATAATCACTTTCCTGTCCTTGGGTGTGTCATGCCACAGGCAATGCATGGACACATTGGCACCATCATGTGTGTGAGTCAGATACACCACTGCTTCATGGACACCTTTGTGATCATTTCTGATCTTAGCTTTGTGGGTGAATGGGTAAAAATGTCCAAGAATACTTTATGCACCAATGAGTGCTTAATCACAGCTTCCTTTTGGGCCATTGGTGTTAGAATCTGTTTCATTCAATTTATGATAAGCTCTCATTTTTTCTGGCTGTACCTCTAATACTTTGTCTAGAGTTGGGTGATCTGCGAATTTGTAAAGCTGAAATGTGTTCCCATAGAGAGAGCTCCTCTGTCAACATGTTCTTCTGCTCCAAAATGGCTTTGTCATTGTATGCATACTCCACCATGGCTGAGGCTTCCACATGCTGGAGCAACTTCCTCACATGGCCTTTAAAATTTCTTATTATCTCTGCAACCTATGGTTTACTCCCATACATGAGAAAATTTTTAACAACATTTCTGGAGTATTTAGCTTTACTTAATTCAACCAAATCATTTCTCAGTTCTTCAAAAGCCTGTTTTCTCTGTTCTTCATTGCCATACTGAATGTAACACTGGATCACACAAGTTGAATCATGTGCAAATGCAATAGTTTTAATTTTTCCTTGAATCAGCTTCTGCAAATTGCTTATCAACTTCATTCTTTTTTCCTTATCACAGTCTTTTCTTCTTATTATCTCCCAAATCTGCCTGAAGACAATGACATAGTTGGTTCTATCACTGAGTTGCCTACTGTGCTTCAGTTTTTTCTTCTTTTTGAAGTCATCCCATTTGGGTTACTTGGCTACTGATTCATTACTTTTATTGCCAGGCTGGATTTTTCTCTTCTTGTTGAATTTGTTTGCTTGCTGGAATTTGTTCTTTGGTATTTTATCTCCTTGCTGCTTATTCTTGAACTGCTTCACACCTTTTTCCCCTGGTTTTGTAGCACTTTTCTGAAAGTTCTTAGATGTGATCTTAGGCCCACCTTCCTTAACAACTTGTCTTGGGAATGTCTTTGAAGAATAAGAATCATTATTTTTATAGAATCTGTTTTTTTTCTTGGGATGTCTTTGTACCTTTTCCTGTGAATTTTTTGAGGGGTTTAACTTCCATCATAGCAACTTGCACACATGTGGTTCAGGCAGAAATAGCTTCTGACTCAGGCCACCGGTTCCACTTCTGGGATCTACACTCTGTTTTTATGAGTTTGGCTTTTTCAGATTCTACATATAAGTGATATACAGTATTTATCTTTTTTTCTCTGACTTATTTTACTTGACATAATGCCCTCCAGTTTCATTCATGTTGTAGGAATTGTCCAGCCTTCCTTCTTTTTCATGAATTTATATATATATATATATGAATGTATACATATATATATACATATATATATACACATACATAGGGTGCATGCAATAAACTTGTAAAAATTTAATAAAATAAACAACATACCACAAAAGTGTTACATTTAAAATAAATTTATTCTTATATGTAAATATATAAACATTATCAGTTTTTAAATTGTTCAAAAAAGTCTCCATTTGCTGCAATAATAGACTCAACCTGACTTTGGAATCTTGAGCATGCTTTCATTAACTTTTCTTTATCCATGGACATCATCATCTTTTCTTTTTTTTTTAATTAAAAATGTTTAAAGATTTTATGTCATTATTTTTAGAAAGAGGGGAAGGGAGAGAGGCAGAGAGGGAGAGAGACATCAATGTATGGTTTCTTTTCACCTGCCTCCAGTCACAGACCTGACTGGAGACCTGGTTTGCAACCTTGTTATGTGCCCTGGCTGGGGAATTGAACCTGTGACCTTTGGGTTCGCAGGCTGGCGCCTTGTCCACTGTACTACCAGCCAGGGCCATCTTTTCAATCTTAGCTTTAACAGCCTCTTTATTGGAATGAGGTTACTAAATTATGCTGCATAGTCTAAAGGATTGCATCTGGTGAACTAAGTGGCCAGGTTACCTTTGACCAAAACTCGGGAACATTGACACTGAGAAATTCCTGTATCTTTTTGGTGTTATGTGCTAATATACTATCTTGTTGGAAGATAAAATGATGTCCATTTCGGACTTGCTTCATCCATGGTACAACTACTTCTCTCAAAATGTCAAGGTAAACATTAGTAGTCACCTTCAAGCCTTATGGAAAAAAAAATTGCAGGGTCATGATAGCTCCTTCATTGCTGACAACACCTAACACTATCACTTTGCAGGAAATTTCATTTTCATGACAATTGGGACTTCATTAAGATTCTCACAGAGCCACCTGTTGTGTCTTCTGTTGACTATTTGGTCCTGCTAAGAATTCTTTTCATCAGAGAAGAAAATCGGAGGGATTTTTCTTTGAGATTTTTCAATTTTGTTAAGTTTTCTTGTTTTTTCAAAGTGCCTTTCCTTTGTCTGCTGTGTCATCAACTGGCCTTTTCTAAGAACATACAATCTGTATCTGATATCTTCAGCAATAATCTTGCAACCCATTGCATCTGACATCTATAGTTCTCTTGCTATGGAGCTCCTTGACTTTCCTGGATCTTAATTGATGATCTCCTGGATTCTGTGTACAACACCTGGACTTGTGTGATTCTTGCATACCTTAATGCATTTTCCTCATTGGTGTGGCGATGTCAGTATCAGCATCATACACCTTCTTTATGTTGTCAACTGTATGTAAAGAGATGTTATTGAAGTCCACAATTTCCTTAGCAGTCCAGAAATTATGGTTGGTCTAACATCACATTCCTTTGACATGATGGTTGCTCTCAGAATTTAATACTTTATATCTGCAACAATGATGTTGAATCATAATTTTAGAAACAGTTTTTCAAATTAATAAACATGTAAAATAAGGAGATACAAAGTTATTGCCAATTTATCCCATGCATCCTATATATACACCTTTTATTTGTTCATTGACAGTTGTGTTCATAGACAGTTGTTTCCATAGCCTGGTGACTGTGAATAATGCTTCAGATAACATCAGAGTGCAAATATCTCTTCAAAATCATGTGATCATTTCTTTTGGATATATACTCAGAAGTGGAATTGCTGGGTATATATGGTAGTTCTATTTTTAATTTTTAAGGACCATCCATTCTGTTTTTTTCCATAGTAGCTGTATCAGTTCACACTTCCACCAACAGTATACAAGGGTTCACTTTTCTCCACATCATCACCAGAACTTATCTCTTGTATTTTGATAACAGCCATTTGAATAGGTATGAGGCAATATATCTCACTGTGATTCTGATTTGCATTTCCCTGATGATTACTGATATTGAAAACCTTTTCATGTACCCGTTGGCCATTTGTACATTTTCTTTGGATAAATGACTATGCTGGTCCTCTTTCCATTTCTAAATTGGGTTATTTATGTTTTTGCTATTCAGTTTAATCAATTCCTTAAATACTCTGATATTAACCCCCTAATCAGCTTTGCTGTTTGTAAATATTTTCTCCTATTCCATTAGTTGCCTTTTCATTTTGTGAATGGTTTACTTTGCTATGCAGAAGCTTTGTAGTCTAATTTGTTTATCTGTGATTTTCTTATCTTTGCTTTTTTGTTTCAAATCAGGAAAATTATTGCCAAAATTAACTCAAAGAACCTTCCCAGTATGTTTTCTTATAGATGTTATGGTTTCAGTTTAAGTTTTTAATCCATTTTGACTTGATTTGTGTGATGTAAAATAGGGTTTCAGTTTCACTCTTTTGCATGTGACAATCCAGTTTTCCAACACCATTTATTAAAGAGACTATCCTTCCTCTATTGTATATTCCTGGTCCCTTTGCCATCAATTAAATGACTATACATATGTATATGGGCTTATTTTTGGGCTCTCCATTCTGTTCCATTGATCTGTGTATCTTTTTATGCTATGTTTTATGATTGTTATAACTTTATAATACAATTTACAATTCATTGTGGTTTTAATTTACATTTACCTAATGATTAGTGATATTGAGTATCTTTTCAGGCACCTGTTGGACATTTATATGTATACTTTGGGAAAAATGGTTATTCAGTTCCTTCATTCAGTTTTAGTGTTTAGTTTTGTTTACTGTTGAATTTTATGAGTTATTTATATATTTTCGATATTAACCCTTTTATAAGATATATGGTTTGCAAATATTTTCTTCCATTCCCTAGGTTTTCTTTTCACTCTATTGATTGTTCTTTTGCCTTTTTACTTTTTGACTATTTCTTTGTAGAAGCATTTTAGTTTGGTATAATCCCAGTCATTAATTTTTGCTTTTGTAGCTTATGAGGGTCATATTTTGTGGTGTAGATCTTGTGAGGTTCAGTGTGTCCACCAGCTCAGGAAAGTGTATCATCCATATCTTATTCTCCACTTTTGTAGTCTCCATTTCACCTGGGTTAGACACATGATCTAGTCATAGTCCATGAAAACTTGGAATCTGATGAAAGAACTTCTGAGAAAGCTTTTCTCTTATACAAACCTCATAGAGTTGCCTGACTCTGCCCTTACCTCTACCTTCTTTTGTCAAAGATCTGGGTTGAAATATAGCAGATGTTTTGTGACCATGCAGTATTACACAAAAGATGGGAACCAACAGCTTCAGCATGTTGAGGAAAGTTAAATATACACTAGTTGTGTATAACAACTAGTAGTGAAAAGCAGCCATGTTTCTTTCTGCCAGAGAGAGATTGACTGGAGACACAAAGAGCATCTTAAAAGACCAAAGCATGAAATTTCATTTGCAGCAAAAGGTGGGCAGAGTGGACTAGAGATGCTTGAGATGAGTCTGCGGTTGGTGGCACTGGGAGAAAACTGAAGGACCATCTACCAAGATCCCTGTTCTGAGCCATTCCCTGTACTGAAGGAGCAATTACTCTCAGGCACAGCGCTCCTCTCCGAATGGCTTTACCCTGAGGGGAAGCAATACCCCTGCCTGCAGGAATTACTCTGCCCCACTCTGTGGTTGTTAAACCAGGCTGCAGAGTACAGATTGACTAGTTTAACAACAGATGTGTTTTGTGATTGATTAATTTAACAAATAAGGTGGAAAATACAAACCAGCCAAAATGGGAAGACAAAGAAACGGAAAAAGGAAAGAACAAGTGAATTTTTCAGAAGAACTACATAAAGTGGAGGCAATAAATTTATCAGAGAGTTTAGAGTAATGATTATAAGGATACTCAACAATATGAAAAAAAGACATAGGAACTATAAAAAAGAACCAGTCAGCAGTAAAGAATGCAGTATCTGAAATAAGTAATACAATAGAAGAAATAAATAGTAGGTTATATGTAACATAAAAGGAGATATCAACAGAAACACAGTCATACTTGGTGATTTTAACCCTAACCCTGACCCTAATCCTGGGCAAGAAAAACAAAAGAAAAAATGCATAAATGGGACTACATCAAGCTATAAACTTTTTGCTTAGCAAAGGAAATTGACAAAATAAAAAAGACAACCCACAGAGTTGGAGAATATATTCACTGATACATCTGATGAGGGTTTAATAGCCAAAATTTATAAAGTACTTACAAACTTAACACCAAAATTATAAACAACCCAATTTAAAAAATGGGCAAAGGACCTGAGCTGACCTTTTTCCAAAGAGGACATACAGATGGCCAATAGACATATAAAAAGATGCTCAACATCACTAATCGTCAGAGAAATACAAATTAAAACCACAGTGAGATACCATCTCACACCTGTCAGAATGGCTAATAAATCAACAAACAACAAGTGCTGGCAAAGATGTGGAGAAAGGGGAACCCTGCAGACTGGTGCAGCTGCTATGGAAAGCAGTATGGAGATACCTCAAAAAATTAAGAAAGGACCTGCCTTTTGACTCAGTGATCCTACTTCTGAAAATGTGTCTGAATGAACCCAAAATAATAATTCAAAAGAACATAAAAGCACCCCTATGGTTATTATAGCATTATTTACAATAGCCAAGATATGGAAGCAGCCCAAGTGTCCACCAACAGATGAGTGGATAAAACATCTTTGAGATATTTTCATCTTGGAATACTTCTTGGCCATAAAAAAGAAAAATTTATCCTCTGCAACAGTATGGTTGGACCTGGAGAACATCATGCTAAGTGAAATAAATCAGTCAGAGAAAGACCAATGCTGCATCATTTCACTCATATGTGGAATCTAATGAACAAATTGAACTAAAGAAGAGACAAATTCATAGATGAAGAGCAGATGACAGCCAGTGGTGTGGGTAGGTTAGAGGGTGGAGGGTTGAGTAAAAAGGAAAAAAGACTCATTTGACATGGACAACAGTGTGGTGATTGCTAGAAGGAAAGGGTATAAAGTGACTAAATGGTAATGGAAAAACTGATCTCACCCATTATGGGACAATAATGAGCAAAACTAACAACAAACAAAACAGAACCAAATATATGAATACAATGAATAGGCCTTCAGTGGTCAGGGGGAAAGAGGTTAGGGGGAGGGGGGAGGCAGAGGCAAGAAAGGGGAGTAGCTTAGATAAGAACCTAGTATAAAGGAAACATGGACATGGACAACAGGTGGGATTGACTTTGGGGGGAATGGGTGGGTGGGGAGGAGGACAGAGGGGAGCAAAAAGGGGATAGATGTAATACAACAACAATAAAATTAAAAAAAAAAGATTTTGAATAATTCTGGGCATGATGGTATTGTTCAGATACTGAAATAACACTAAAAATATGTACATGTGATATGTGAGAAAAACTATTTTTAGGTTACTGTAAGTTGGGATTTATGTTTATGGTGGCTGACTATATTCTTAACCCATCTACTGCCAACATTTTTGTTGGTAGTACTCAACAAACAATTTTTCTAATTGTTCCTTCATAAAGATGTCATGTATGTCACATATCACCCTCCTATTTGAATGATCTAATTTAAGTAATGACTAATTTTTGCCCAAGCCAGTCAGCAGAGCTTTAATAATTGTTTTCTAAATGGAAATGAATTACATTTTTATAAAATTCACTTGCTATTCTTCTTTCAATACTCTTGAGGTCAATGGAGTTATAGTTATGGGGCATAATTTTTATCATGACTTTCTTCTGCTGATAAATGCTAAAATGGCTCCTTAGTGTCTACAAAAATCCAAATTCCTATTCTATTATTTGAAGCTATTCAAAAATCTAGCCCTAGGATTCCTTTCTAACCTAATTTCACATTATTGATTATAACTCAAATAAATAAAACTGCTGGTCAATTTTTCCTTACATTTTGAAACAATTTTGAAGTGATGCTGTTTCTGCTGGAACCTACTGCCTTCATTTCTGACTATTAATTATTAGATTTTCTTACTCAGTTTCATTTCAAATTTTATCTCCTGAAAGCTTGTTTTTAGTCTTTAGTTCCATTTACCTCCACCAAGGTAGAAGCAATCTTCCATTCTGAACTATAGCACAATCATTTGTTTTTAATTTTCTAATAACATACATAAGTTGGTAAGAATTACAGGTATCTATGTACATGTCTTTTCTAATGTATTATATCTTTGGAATATTATCTGTGCTTGCACAACTTTTACTGAAGTGTAATATACACAGAAATTATACATACAGAAAAGTATAAAAATTACAAATATAGATATTGATGAATTTTTTAAATCATGAACACTTTGATATATACCACTTAAATGAAGGTATAGGGTATAAGCAGTTTCCTTACTTATACCTCTTTGAAGTGACCATCTCATGCCAAAAGTAACAATTACTCTGATTTCCATCACTATTAGTTTTAGCTGTTTTTGAACTATACATAAGTGTATTGATTATATATTATTATGTGGCTGGATTCTTCTACTTGGCATATATGTATTTATGTCCTCTATTTATATTGTTCATTTATCAGCAGTTTTTTCTCTCCACGAATATGGTATTACTTTTGTGTGAATGTACCACAATTTTTGTACATACTACTATTGTTAATCATTTGTCTTCTGGTTGTTTGATTTTATGATAATATTGCTATAAATTATTGTATATTTGTTTAGGACTCTTTAAATATGTTTCTGTTGAGTATATATCTAAGTGCAGAATTTCTGATATATATATATATATATAATATCCATATACTCAGATTTACAAAGTGGGACCAGTTATTTTTCTCTACCTGCATTGCAGAAGAGTGTGTATGTGCAGGTCTGTTTCTGAAATTCATTTCTGTGATATGGTTTCTTTACTTGCCCTTGCATCAAATAGCACACTGTCTCAATCACTATGACTTTATAATAAATCTTCCATTTTTCTTTTACCTAAATTTTGTATGTAATAGAATTACATTGAACCTATTATAGATAGCTTTGGGGAAAATTTATATTTTTAAAATTCCAGGTCTTCTAATCTGTAAAATTAGTTTATCCCTCCATTTATTAAGGTCGTTTAAAATTTTTTTTGGAGAAAGTTGTCTAGTAGTTTTCTATGTGGAGGTCTTACATCTCTTTTTTCAGAATTATTTCTATATGTCTGATTTTGTTTAATTTTCCTACTTTATTAAAGTGGTAGGCCTCTCCAAATGATACTGAATTAAAATATTTATAGAAGGAATTCTTCTTCTTCTCTCTTTCTAATTTCTGTCATTCAATTTTTCACCATCAAGGTGATATTTTGAGGTACAATTAGCATATAACATATTAGTTTCAGTGTACAAAATAATGATTTGATATTTATATAGCAAAATGATCACCATAATAAGTCTATTAATTTTTGCTCAGTGAATTTTGTATCTTTGTCTTATTTTATTTTTAAAAATTATTATTCTGGTTTGATAAAAGTCTTTAACGTAAAATGGAATAATTCATTTTCTCATCATAAAGGAGTATAGTGGTTGCATTCCCATAGTAAATAATAACTAATTGAATATATAAAACAACTGTTTTTAGACATTGAGCCAAGTAGTGTGAGACCATGATTCCCGACAAAAAGGTAACAAAGTGGCCCATATGAGGTTCCAGCTTTCTTTCTAAAGGCATTTACAGAATGTAATTCAAGGAGGGGAGATTCAAGAACATTGAAAACTCACCGAAGTGAAGAGCCAGATATCAGAGCTTGGCTGGGCTGAAAGCAGCTGGAATATGTGAGCTATAACACCAGGGAGAAAAAACATTGTCATACAAAGAGCTCTGGAAATCTGAACAGGGGTACATCATAGTTTATTGTTGATGCTAAATTCTGAATCAAAAGGTAACCGGATTATTTGTGGGCATGTTCTTGTATTAATCTACTCAAGTTGCTATAATGAAACACCACAGATGGGATGGCTTCAACAGAAAATGTTCTGGAGTCTGGAAAGTCTATGATCAAGGAGCCCACTTATTGGATTACTGGTGAAAGCTATTTTCCTGTCTTATAGTTGGCCACTTTTCATTGTGTCTACCCTTAGGACCTTAATTAACCTAATTAACTCCTTATAGGATCTATTTTCAAATACAGTCACATTGGGGGTCAGAGGTCAACAGTCAACATATGATGTTGGGGCCACACAATTTAATCCAAAATAGTTTCTATTTTCTGTTCCCTGGCACCCCTTTTATGTCTCCTAGTAGGTCTGGTAATTTTTCCTGAATGTCAGGAATTACATAACAAAAAATTATGATTCTTGGACCACAGTTTTCCTCCCTAGATGATTATGATTCACTTGTCATCTGGGAGGTAGCTTGAACAGAGAGGTAGGTCACCTTAGACCAATTACTTACAAACAAGCACAGTTACTGAGAATGTTCATTAGGCTCAGATGCCTTTATTTTGCCCTCGTTCCTAAGACAGCTCTGCAGGGCTTCCAACAAAGGGTCTGAAGTGTTATTAGGGTCCTCTTCCTTGACAACCTGAACTCCAATGACTTTTCTTCAGCTACCTGTGCATGCTGAAAACTCTTATTTGCAGTCATTTTTTGTTTCCACTTCTTAGCATCTTACCATATCCATCTTTAGGATGCAATATATGCCTCAAAGGGAAAGTGTCCAGAGCATAGCATTTACTTCCCCTGGGCTCCTTGTCTCCAAATCTTATTTGGTTATCCCAAATAAGATTATTTGGGATAATAATTTGGGAAAAAAATTATTCACCAGCCCTACGCAATTGTCAAAACCTTATCAACTTATCTGCCTTGGTAATGGCCCTAGGCCTTACTTCTTAGACTCTTACCATCCCTGGACTAAACTGGCAGACACTCTGGGGGAGAAGTTTTGTCCCTTCCTGTTTCTGGGGATCTCTTCTTTCCCTTTGCTTCCGCAGCAATCCAACCTTTCCAATAGAATCTTTTAAAACTATACCCAGCCTTTCTAATTATTTTTAAAAAGATTTTTTATTTATTATTTTCAGAGAGAAGGGCAGTGAAGGAGGAAGAAAAAGAGAGAAGCATCAATGTATGGTTGCCTTTCACCTGCCTCCAGCTATGGACCTGGCTGGAGACCTGGCTTGCAACCTGGTAATGTGCCCTGGCTGGGAATCGAACCAGCAACCTTTAGGTTTATGGCCACTGAGCCACCCCAGCTGGGGGTCTAATTGTTTTTGAGAGAAGTATTGGTCTGCCATGAGCTGCTCCATCAAAAATTATTTACAATGTAAAATTTTCTAACATAAATGCTCTAAGAAAAGGGAGGTCAGGGATGTGGAGTCAAGATGAAGCCAATTTACAGTATAGTCGAGCTGAGGGAAACTCTAAGGCTGACTCATTCACAATGTAGCTCAAAACTTGTGTGATATCATGCATACACTCTTCAAGCCTCTCTTTTTTTCTTAGTCAGTACTGGAAATAACAACATAACATCTCTATGGCAGTTATATTTCCATACCTACTTTATGGAAGAAGGAAACCTTACTTAGATAAAGCTTCCTTGACCCTGAACTCATAACTAGGAAGTGACAGATGGCTGTCTTTGAGATTTAAGAGCCTATTTTCCTAACCATTGTGTTATAGAGATGAAGTGCACCTTATCATGATATACCTCCTTTTAAACCCTTTATGTTTATCATTGTGTTGCCTTTGTTCAAATCTAGCTTGCATTTAATTAATTTTTACATGTTAATAGCAACCCTCAACCCCAAACATTACCTCACTTCAATGGCACAGACTATGAAAAGAAAATATACACTTTTTGTATGTACTAAATAGTTCCAAAGGACATTAGGGGACTGGCATTTTTCTAACTGACACCATTGGAGTTACACTGTAGTCAGCTTCTTCCTATCTTGACAACAAAAACAGCAACTACCCATTTTGATGGATAGCAATGTGCTAAGAGATTTGCATTTTTTCTCACTTAGCTTAACAAGAGCTTTATGAGGTAGTTATTTTCTCCATTTGAAATAATAGAAAACGGAGTTTCAGAGAGGCTAAGTAATTCACACAAGGTTTACTTTAATAATGTTCCATAAGTCATTAAAATTTGAATCTGAGATTTAATATTAGCTGAGTCTAGTGTTTGCACTCAGCTGCCCATCTGTCAGCTTCTTCCCTTCCTCACTCTGTTCCTTCCCTCCTCTTTTCTTCCTGCCTTCCTTTCTCCTTTTCTTCCTTCCTTCCATGCCTTTTAGCCTCCCTTAACAACCTTTCTATCAACAATATCACACACTTGAATAAACCAGTATTTTGGATAACGCACTTTCAAATTTGAGCAGTTGGAATAACGTAAAATAGGTGGCCCTCTAAATAGAAAGCTTTCTTGTAAGTACTGATGGTAATTTTAAGAAGGAAAAAATAAGTAAGATATTTTAATTTGGGGGAAAAAAAAGAAAGAAATGTATGAAAAAAGAAAGAAAAGCATACATGTATGTTTAATATAATTGAAATACAATAAATTTCATAATGTATGGTGAAAGTTATTAATGATCAAACACATTCTTCAAATTGTGCTGTTATACCCTCCAAAAAATCTGAGAAATCTGTGTTTCAGTGTTTTTCAATCCTGATGAGAGGACTACTTGAGCAGTTTATAAAAAGAAAAATTACAAATATTTAAGCCCACCCCACACCTATTCCAACATCATCAGGTATTGTGTTTTTTAAAATGCCCGTAATTGATTCTTTTATGTAACCTGGCACTGAGAATCCCGGCCCAATTTTTCTCTTTTATTAATATTTTAAAATATTGACCAGTTTAGCTTGAAAACCATGAAGAAAGGTATTTATTTTGTTTCTGTGCTATATAAATAAGCATGTTAATGTTTCTGGCTGTTTACCAAATATTTTTAGTTCTCTCTTCTAGGTATTTTATTGAACTGTACTTCTTGGCTACCTTGTGCTTAAGAGGTGCCATGAACCTATGATTTTACTCTGGGTCAAAAAATTTAATTACCAGTTTAGTCAGACTTTTGCTACTAAAAAAAAAAAAAAAAAAAAAAAGCGGGTGGACCTGTAGCGTCACCACCACCTGAATGCTTCTTAGAAATTCAGGTGCTTAGAGCTTGCCCAAATGTATTGAATGGAAACTGGCATTTTTCCAAGATCCCCAGTAGAATTCTCTCAAATTAAAGTTTGAAAAGTGCTGCTCTAGAATTCTGGTTGTCCTGGCACTGAAGCCAGCAAAATTTGAGGTACTGTTTGGAGTAACCATGTTTGAAATGAAAGCCTAATTTTCAGCCTGCAACTCTGAACAACTCAGATTGGCAGAGCTCCCTGACAGTTGGGGATAGGCATGTAGCATGAGCTAAACCTTTGTGTTTTAAGATGTTTGTGTGGCTGGGTTCTGCAGCATAACATAGTTGATACTGACTGGATAGCTCAGATGTATTTCCTTTTTCCATTTTTTTGAACTCAAATATAAAATAGATAGTGTCAAAATGTATTGGCTTAAATGGTTCAGTTAAAACCATTTTAACTGAAAATACACACAGGTCAAAACACCTGTTAAAATGGTTTTTAGCACTGAAATCAGATTCAGATTGATAGGAAAATAAATTCAAGACCAGCCAGAGACAGTACAGGAGAAGGACAGTGCACCAGCCACACTAGAGGGGCACTGGGTAGATTTGGGATTCATTCAGATCTCTTAGAGTTGACTCTCTAGTGAGAGGAGAACGGATGCCTCTGTTTCAATATCTGAACTCCTAGTATTAAAACCAAAGCCAAATGCATGCATGAGGAACAAGGAGAAAAAGATTATCACAATTTGCCATATGGGCAGCTCTATTTACAAAGCAAGGAAAAAACAGGTGGGTGAAAAAAAGAGCAGGAAATAGAGAAGAAAAATAGAAATAGTAACAAAGGTTTCAGCTTTACCACAGCTTGTTCTTTTATTTCAAATCTAGAAAATAGCTCTGGGCACACTTGCCTTGATGAACTGGAAAAGTTCCACACATTAAGGCCAGCAACCCTGACATAAGGCCATATTGAGAATGAATACATCTTTTTGATGAAGGGCTAATCTTGTACAAACACATTGCAGGGCGTTTTCAGGTCCTCTAATGACTCCAGACTCTCTCTTGCACCATTTTGTTAATGGAGAGGATATTTGTGTTAAACGTTGTGTGCAGATTAAACTGGTGACTTATTTTCCCTGAATTTTAAAATTATCATTTTGCCCTGTGGTCAGACCATTGCTGACTGAGAGATATAAAATGTAACTGAATTTTCCTTTTTTCATTAGTGGAGGCTTGAGAAAACTGAAAGGGACTGTTTAACTTTTTTCTTAAAACATGCCTGTATTTTTCTTTCTAGGACACCCACCATAGGTTACTAGTGACTTCAGAAATGTAATTACTATGGACTAGATGCCAAGTTCATTTAATCATTTAGGTTCTTATTTATTAAAAAATAAATCTGTGGCCCTAGCTGGTGTGTCTCACCATAAAAACTAAAAGGTCACTGGTTCAATTCCTGGTCAGGGCACATACCTAGGCTGTAGGTTTAGTCCCCAGTCAGACACATGAGAAGCAACCAATCAATATTTCTCTTCCTTTCTCCCTCTCTTCCCCTATCTCTAAAATTAATAAATATGTCCATAGGTGGAGATTAAAAAAATAAGAAAATATGTGTGTATGCTCTCTATGTGCCAGACACTGTATTGGGAATTTGATACAGTGGAAAACAAGATACACACAGTCTAGTCCTTATGCAGCTTACATTCTAGTATAAAACTGTATCCTTTGTATAAACATGAGCCAAATGCTTCCACCAAAGGCTGACCAATAAACACCTTGATACGCTGGTGACTGTCATGAACTCACCTTGCTTGGCAACACATCATTTCATGATACACTAATTCCCCTTACTTGGCATCTTAAGGGTTTTTTGTTTGTTTGGTTTTTACACTTGGACATTTATTTAATCTTTTGACCAAACATTCATTTAGCATTTTCTATCATGGAACGGAGCCTTCTGACAGTGTTGCTTTCCTAACACATCTCTGCTTATCTGTGTTGTCTTTCCAAAGATGTGAGTAAAACAACAGTACAGTAAGAAGACATTTTTAATCAGTTTCAGCTTATACTGAAAACCTATGCCATATCTACGAAGGATGCCAACTATCAGCAGGACCTAGAAGCCAGTCCTGAGACCAAAGCAAGTGGTCTATTACCCAGAGTGCTTTCAAAATCAAGTTCTAGGCTGGCAAAAAGAATTAATGTATTGACTGAGGAATTAAGAGAGCAGGTCATACCTGTATAATTTATGGATTGGAGGAAGGTTAAGAAAATGGTTAGGTACTGGGGTAGAATAGGTTAAGTTGTATAGGTCCCTGTTGGAAATTAACATTGCAGAGGTTAAGTGTCCATATATTAGATGATTCCTACGCAGTTTTATTTACTAATTAGACCTAATGTGCAATTAAATCCATGAAACTGGGTTGTATTGGCTCATGCAAGAATGTGGATACATATGATTTTGGTTTCAAAGAAATTACCAGTATTTTCATGATAATTCTGTTGTTGAAAGAATTAAAGGAGAAAGTATTTGGGGAATTTTTACCAATCCAGAAAGTACTTTATCTATGAAAAGTGGTAAATTCTCTATTGTTGTTACTTTATTTTAAAAAATATATAAACTGGACACTGAGACATAACTATGGTTTATGTAACTCTAGGACAATGTTCTCCTGGAAAGCACATGCTGATTTTGTTCGTGCCATCATTCAGATGCATCTTCTCTGATATTCTTGCCCTGCTGAACTAACAAAGGGCACTGTGTCTTCTTCCATGATTGTAGGCAAAACTGCACACATGGATTAGAAATTGCTGAAGAAAATAGAGTGCTTGTCATGCTGTCATAATATCAGAATGCTGGAAGATACAGTGGCATTCTCATGCTATCTTCAGAGAAAGAAAACTATTTTTTTCCTTTCAACAAATGTCAAAAGAAAATCTTTTAGGCTGTTACCCATCACCCATATTTCCAGAACCCATACCAACTTGGCAACTGCAAGGCTTTGTGACCAGAGCCATCTGGAGGATGTGATTTAGAGGGGAGCAAGTAGAACATTACCAGGGACATAATTGTTAGATATTAAATCAGAACCAGAGGACAAGAAAGAAAATACAATAACAAATTATCCATGAAGAAATATTAGGATAAGTTTACCCTACAGCACTGTGCTAACTGGAAATACAGGGTTATCCCTCTGTCATTGTGACTATGAGCTCCTACATGCACATACTCTGTCTTAGGTTGGATTTTTCTAGAAGCGGACCCCACAAATCATGTTGCATAAGAGAAGTCTGTCTGTGAAATGACCCCAGGACTTACCAGTAGGAAAGTAAAAAGAGAAGAAAGCCTGAGTAAGGTGTGTTAGTGAGCTGGTTATTGTTCCAAGCAGCTGGGACTCCATGAAAGTGCAAAACTCACCTTAGTGTAATTCCACATGAGAGACAAAGAAACTGCGACCTATATTCATCAATTTCCATTCATTTTGGTTAAAGGTTGTTCCGAATGACATTAATGTCCAGGCCCTTCCATCTATACTCATGGGCTAAGGACATCCCTGCTATCAGAAAATTCCTCAGGAAGTGTTTGAGGGTTTGCAGCAGGAAGCAGTCAGTAATGCTCTATGGGATGATGAGTGTTGAGGGTACATAGTCAAGGTATTGACAGCATCTGCTATGCACACCATTATCCTCAGACTCTGGGATGTTTGCTTCTGATTTTTCTCACTTGAATTTGATCCTAAGTACTCATAGTATTCATTTTTACCAAATACCGCCTATGAAGGGACACCTCAGGATCAGAGGTGTTTCCCCCCTATTGCCATCTTCCATCTAAATATCTAAAGTAGCACTATTCCACATGAATGTGAATCACAAATGCAAGCTGCATATGTAATTTTAACTTTTCTAGTAGCCATGTTTCTTCATTGCACCATCTTTTATAAGCCCAATGCTTGATAATCGGCAGAGTCGAGACAATAAAAGTCTTCTGGCTAACAGGATAATAAAAGTTGGGTTATAACACTAGAATGCTCCCTTCCCTACTCTCAGTAAGCTTGTTCAATGCAGGCAAAAATTACAAGTTTCAATATAGATATGCAGGCAAAACTTATAAGTTTCAATGTAGATCTAGAAGATAAAGTAAAGACATTACTGGAAACCCTGTTCACACAATGTAAATGGAGAAGACAATTTATTCAATCATAAGTATTTTTGAGAGTAATCACTAAATGTCAGCATAAAAAATTGATCAGGTTAGACAGACAGAACCTTCCTACTTAGTTTACTAAATCTTGTTAAAGGCATGGAAAAAAACTAAAAAGTTACTCTCCAGTAGCCATTTTTTAAAAAGTAAATTAAAACATGAAATTAATATTAACTCTTATTTAACTCAATGCACCTAAAATATTATTTAACTTTAATCAATATAGTATTACTAAGGAGATATTTTATAGTCTCTGAAGCAAAGTCTTTGAAACTAAAGTATATTTTGTACTTACAGGACATTTCATTTCAGACTACTGAATGTGTAGAAGTCAACAATTTGGAATACAAGGAAGAAATAAACAGTCAACCAGTACAGAATGAGGAAACAGGAATTGAAAAAAATGAGGAGAGGCTTAGGAACCTCTGGGACAACTTTAAATGTGCCAACATTCAAATGAATCAGATGGGTACCAGAAGAAGAAGAGAAAGAGCAAGAAACTGAAAACTTGTGTGAAAAAATAATGAAGGAAAATTCCCCTAATTTGGTGAAGGAACTAAACATGCAAGTCCAGGAAGCACAGAGAGTTCCAAACACACTAGATCCAAATTGCACCACACCAAGACACATCTTAATTAAAATGCCAAAGGTTAAAGATAAAGAGAGAATCCTAAAAGAAGCAAGAGAAATGAAGAGAATTACCTACAAAGGGGTTCCTATAAGATTATCAACTGATTTCTCAAATGAAACTTTGCAGGCAAGAAGAGACTGGCAAGAAATATTCAAAGTGATGGAATGCAAAGACCTACCACCAAGATTACTATATATAGCAAAGCTATCAATTGGAATGGAAGGGAAAATAAAGTGCTTCCAAGACAAAGTAAATCTAAAGGAGTTCATCATGACCAACCCTCTATTATATGAAATGGACTTATTAAGAAAAAAAGGATAAAAATTATGACCATTGAAAAGACAACAAACTCACAAGTATAAACACCTAAAAAATAAAAACAAAAACAAACTAAGCAAACAACTAGAATAGGCCCAAAATCATAAGTATTGAGATTAATCATATTTGGATAGGTTATCAGCTGGGAGGGGGAAGTAGGAGAAATGGGGAAATGGTGCAGGGGTTAGGAAACATAGTTGGTAGGTATAGGATAGATAGGGAGAAATAGAGGATAATAGAGGAAAGGGTGAAATCAGAGAACTTACAAGCACAACCCATGGGCATGAACTAAGAAGGGGTGTGGAAATGTGGGAGGGAATGAAGGACTTGGGTGGAGGGGAGCAAAGGGAAAAGAATTCAGAACAACTGTAACAACATACTAAAATATACTTAAAAATAATAATTTAGATTTATTTCTATGTAGGGGTTTTCTTATTATTCCAGGAATGATGGTTAAGGGAACCCTTCCATTATCTGTAATTAAGTTTCTATACTTCAGTAAATCAGGAACAGAATATAGTGGCCTCCCCATAGTTTACCTCCTGGTATGTATGCTTTTATGTAGTTTTGTCCCACATTGTGTCATTGTTTGTGTGACCAACTGAATAGTACATAAGTGATAACATCACTTTAAAAAAAAAGATTTTATTATTTTTAGAGAGAGAGGAAAGGAGAGAGGCAGAGAGGGAGAGAAACATCAATGTATGTTTGCCTTTCACCTGCCTCCAGCTATGGACCTGGCTAGAGACCTGGCTTGGAACTTGGTTGTGTGTCCTGGCTGGGGAATCGAACCAGCAACCCTTGGTTTCACAGGCTGGCACCTTATCCACTGTGCCACCAGCCAGGTGACATCACTTCTGAGACCTGCTAGTATCACTCTTATTGCTCACACTAGGGAAAGCCAACTGTTATGGTAAGAGAACAGTTCTATGGAGAGAACTAAGGGATGAGGAATTGACTCCCATCAACAGCCTTCTGAGTGAACTTAGAAGTGACTCTAGCTCTGGTCAAGTCTAATAGACTGCAAGTTCAACTGACAGACTGACTGCAACCTAATGAGAGACCCTAGGCAAAACTGCCCAGCTTAGGTGCTACCAAGTTTCTGACCCCCAGAAATGTGTGAGAAATCAATGCCAGCCAGTTCTATGGCTATCAAGGCTTTGGGTAATTTGTTACATAGCAGTAAATAAATATTTACTCTAAGAAATAGTCCATCTAAGAAAATAGTTCCAATTGTAGATAAATGAAGAAAGAATATATATATGCAGGTTTGTGTTCATTTTGGCCACCAGGCCATGGTAGCAAAAGAGTAGAAAGTGAAGAACATTAGGAAAAGGAAAATGATAATTCAGAATTCTTCAAACAAGGCAAAGATACAAAAACTTGTCTTAGTTGTTTGCTAGCCTACTGTAAAAGCAAAGGATCAGGATTGATTTATTAAAGGGAGATACTACCATGTCTAGAAATCATCCAAGTGACTTCATCAACAGATCATCAACAAAAAGAAGGAAAAAAGAAAAAGGAAAATAAATCTTCATAGGATTTAGGACTAGTTTAAATTCTGAGACTACATATTAGAGGCAAATGAAAATATAGTTATGCTCCCAACCTGAAATTTCACCTAGTATTAAAGGTGGTTTTGGTCTTCCCTGAGGTCAACATTCCAGAAATGTTAACTACATCCCTAAGCAATCAGAATGCTTTATGTGAGCTTCATTAATCTTATTAAATAAGATGTCTTTGCCATTCACTGATTTGATAAACAAATCATTCATCCCCATAAGAAATTGCAAGAGAATCTAGTCGCTCAAAACTTAGCCTTGCAGACCTGGCTGGGGGCTCAGTGGACAGGTAAGAGCCTGGGAATCCAAAGGTTAGTGGTTTGATTCCCAGCCAGGGCACATAACCATGTTGCAAGCCAGGTCTCCAGCCAGGTCTGTAGTTGGAGGCAACCAAACATTGATATTTCCCTCCCTCTGTGCCTCCCTCCCTTCCCTGCTCTCTAAAAATAATAAATTAAAAAATCTTAAGCCCTGGCTGGTGGTACAGTGGATAAGATGCTAGCCTGCATACCCAAAGGTCACTGGTTCACTTCCCAGCCAGGGCACATAACCAGATTGCAAGCCAGGTCTCCAGCCAGGTCCATGGATGGAGGCAGGTGAAAGGCAACCATACAATGATGTCTCTCTCCCTCTCTGCCTCTCTCCCTTCCTCTCTCTCTAAAAAAAAATATAAAGTCTTGAAACAAATTTTTTAAAAATAAAATTAAAAAAAATTTTAAATCTTAAAAAAAAAATCTGTCTTGCACTGCCTGTGGTTGTCAAGGTAACAAACATCCTATAATTCTCAGCAACTAGACCTCTGCAGACTATTTTGAAGCCACCATAGGTATTAGTCAGTCTTCCATCTCCCACTTCATGTAACAGTTTCCAGAGGCATTCTCAAGAGAGCTAATCAAAATATTAAGTTTATCCACTGACAACCAGTGAGCTAATACCATGTAGAAAGTTAGCAGAGATAGATAGGATTTTTTTGTGTCCTTTCAACCTTAGATGCCAAGGGCCTTTGGCACCAAGTTGAGATGAAGCCTCCTCTGCTGTCAGTGCTTGTTACAGCAACTGTGTTCAGGGCAGTGACTGGAAGAGACATCAGCACTACAGACCCTTCCACTCTTCTTGCTTCTTCATATTAAGCACAGTGATGATTATAGCTGGTATCATTTCTTAACCGCGTGAAATGGATTCAGGCACTTTTACACATTACCTCATGTTTCAAACATTATCCTATACAAAATGGATATTATCACACTCATTTTAAAGTTAAAGAACTTGGTGCTCATTTGTAGTTGAAGTCTCACCAAGAATACACAACTAGGAAGAAATAAGAACTGGGTAGGAACTGAATACTGACTTCAACAAAAGGGTGCAAATACACTATGATTTTCCTCACTATCCCCTTACTGCTTTCTGCAATTGAGTCTTTCCTTTTCTGCTTCCCCTTTTAGACCACATTTACTATGAGACATTTCTTCCCATGGCTGAATGGATGATAGGTAAAAACATTTAAAAACTGGTATGGCTCAAGAGTTGAGCAGTCAGTATAGATGCCTGATATGATAAGTGCAGGGAAGTGTCCTGGAGGCCCTAGGAATGCCAGAGGCAGGTGCTTTAGTTGCTGTGCTCTTAGAACCGAGGGTACCTGGAAAATCCATGAAGAGAGAGGTTGATGCTCAGGGACTCAGGACAACTGTTTACCACCTGTTATATAAGGCTTTTAATATTTTAATAGGAGGTATGATTATACTATGAAGACCAGCTGAAGATCAGCTTAGACCCATTAAACAAATGAACTCTGACCTATGAACAACTATTTTGCTCTAGAATTTCCACCAGATAAAATGTACAAGAGTTTGTGTATTATGTAAGAATACATATTTAGTCACATAGAGACTGGTAATAGCCATACTAAGAATATGAAACAGCTGAAAAGATGGTTTGTGACTTTAACTTCATAACCTCAGTTCCCTCAGATGGAAAAAATCTGTATTGAATACTAGAAAAATTTAATAAGTAATTGAATCTTCTTTGCAGGTTTCTTACTACATTTTGAGAGATTATGTGCATAAAATATTCACTGAAAAAACTTTAGAAAATGAACAGGATTGGGTCTTTTTAAATGAGTTTCATATATTGGGGATAAATACATTAGTGTACTATCATACTTGTTCAACAAATGCCTCATTTTGTCACGATAGTTTCTAATGAGCAAACAGTAGCATGATGTTTCATTTGAGATAGTTGACAATATAGGGGAAGAGGGAAAAGGGGGAGAGAATATTACAGAAAACTGAAGAGGCATGCAGAGGCAAGTTTCTGAAGCTAACCCACAATTTTCACCAATGAGAATCATTAACAAGCCATATAAGACACTGATTAAGTATATTTTCTTAAATAACAATTAAAAATCTCTGCATCATTAATAAAATCATACAAAACTACACTATCTGATGTACCATTAGTAATGTTCTCAAAAATATCTGATTATATAGCTATGAAATATAAACAAATAAACTAAAAACCAAGTAAAATTAACTTTAAAATATCTTTACATAATAAAATCCATATTTGTACCTTTAAGGTTCCCATGTTAAAAAACAAAAACAAAACAGCACTTAATACCAAAAGATGAATGTTTCTCTCATAGGACCTGCTAGGAAATGAATATTTCAGGATGATCAAGGGAATGAAAATAGCATGATTTCTTGTGGGCCCTGCTGCCTTCATTTAATACAAAACCACCCACCAAGACACAACAGTTAACAAATATTTTAGGCATTTTTTTAACTGATTTTTAAATTTTTGACTAATTCATTATTAATTTCACCTTTGAACTTTCCTTTATTTATTTATTTATCATTTATTTGGTAGAGTGAACCTAATATTGTTGCTACTGCTATTCCTGCCATTATATCCAAGGAATGTTGGGTTGCCATGATCTTAACACAGAAAATCATCTTGGAACCACCTGCCTAGGCCTAATAGCTGGTGGAAGATCATCAAAGTCAGTGGCTAATGACAGTGACAGACTGAACTATTGTATTTTCATAGTCTCTTTTCCCAGCAACTTTGCAGTTTCTCCCACAGAAACACAAACTTGATTTCCTTGACCTTGAGCTCAGCTTCAGGCTTGCTTTAGTCAAGGGAATGTGGCAAAAGTGACAATGCACTGGTTTTCAATGTAAACTTTGAGAGACCTTGTCTGTTTCCAGTTCTCTCTGCCACCAGTTACTGCCACAGAAGCAGCCTCCTCTGGTTGGTTGCTCCTCCTGGTTGCTCCCCAGGCTGAGCCTACTAGGAGCCCAGGCACTGGAGCCTGCCGAGACCAGGGTGCTGTGCACCCAAATCCAGTTAAGATTAGCTGCACCAGCACACTTAGATATGACAGCAATGAATGCTTATTGGTAAATATCTTGAAGATTTTGTAGATGATTGTTATATAACAAACTAAGTGATAAAAGTGGCCTTTTAGTAAGGAGTTAATTAGAAGTGGTGTGGTTGGTGCTCCAAATGTCCTTCCTGATGTAATTTTGTCAATGTTTCTCTCATTCAACTCTTAAAAACTAAGAACATCTTAAGTCACAGGAAAAGCATCAGCAAAGGTAACCTTGGTTCAGTACATGAAAGAAAATAAAAAGATAAAAAAAAAAAAAAAAGCAGCAATCTAGATTTAAAACTAAGTTAACCAAATTTGTAATAGCTCATTCAACTGAGTTGTATTGTCGTTTCATTCTCCTTTTTATCTTTTAAGTAATAGAAATATTATCACAATATATTTGAAAGAAATGTCCAGATTTAAATGGATAGGGTCACTAGAATCCAATAATTAAAGAGGGTTTCCTGTCTTAAATATTCACATTTTTACTTGGCATAATCAAAATAAAAATTGATTTTCTTGGGAGTGTTTATTATCAGGGAACAAAGTAAGTAGAAGTTTCTCTCTCTAAATATTAAGTGCATCCAGTTTACTAACAATAATTCAATGATGTATATAATTCATATACAAGCCCTGCTTGTGAGAACTATGCAAGTTTTGGATCCTGCTTTCACATTACATTTTGGATTACACAAATTGTAGCTTTATATATATTCTACACAAATGTAGATATGGTTCTCTCTGAGTAAAAGTGGAAATAATGCAACCTGCCAAAAACTGCTTTCTATCTTAGTAAATGTTTCTAAAGAAGAAAAATGGCAGAGCACTCAAATTTCTTAACTATAAAAACAGGTTAATGCAGTTCCAGACAGAGGTCAAAGCATTGATCGGTATAGCTTCCAACAAGAAGGCAGGTCTTTTCACAGTGTTTACAATACATCTCAAAATTATCAAAACATTGTCAGTTTTACTTTGGTTTGTTGTTCAATAAGCATAAATTTCTATTTAAAACATCTTCTGCAAAACAGTAATTGTTGCTAAATAATTCCATGTGTCACTCCATCAGATATACTTACTTTAATTGCACTAAATAATTCTTCTTTTTATAAATATCAAAGTATTTTTATAGAATATTATCACTTTTTAGGTATCATATGAAAATGATACCTAAAACAACCCTGGCTGGTGGAACAGTGGATAAGGTGCCAGCCTGCAAACCAAAGGTCACTGGCTCAATTCCCCATTCAGGGAATATAACCAGATTGCAAGCCAGGTCTCCAGCCAGATTCATAGTGGAGGGCAGGTAAAAGGCAACCATACATTGATATCTCTCTCCCTCCCTGTCTCTCTCTTCCTACCCCTCTCTCTAAAAATGATAAATAAAATATTTTAAAAAATTATAGACTATGAATATAATCAGTTGGAATTAAAATTTCAGAGAAATTAAAGAATATATGGGAAAGGCGAAGGTAATTTTTTTCTCTACTTCAAATTTCTAAGAAAGACTGGTAGTAGGTATTGAACACCTACTGTTTTCTAGGCACTGGATATGAAGCAGTTTACAGAACAAGCACAGTCTTAAACCTCTTGGAGTTTACAGTCTAGTTAGTACAGGAGATCCATGCTCATTAAACATATAGATATGGAGATAAATCTCAAATAGTCATTAGTGCAGTGAAGGCAAAGAAACTGGGTGCTCTGAAAGACAATAAAGAAGCTTAACTTAGGTTAGGTGGTCAATCAGCGAAGCATTGATGTTCAAACTGAGATATGAAGAATGCAAAAGGACTGTCCTTAGAATGGAGCTCTGTCAGGGGAAAAGGTATCTACCTGCAAAGGCTCTAAAGAGAGATTGGTGTTAGCTCTTTGAAACTTTGGAGACTTTCCTTTGTACCTTAGCTTCACTCTTAGGTCATGCACTTCATATTTATATTTCCTCAATGTATATGTTCTCTTTTCAAAGCTGCTTGAGAGCAAAGAACTAGTTTAGAGCCATTTTTATCACACATCATAAACTATTGTGCATTCCAGGGTCACAAATTTTAATGCCTCCAGAGTTCAAATTGGAGGAAAATTGATAAGGAATAATTATTCTGTTCTTAACCTACAGCAGGACATATCTTGTTTTCTTACTGAATCAAGCTTCAGAAAAGAAAATAGAAATCATTCTATGTATTCCTAGTATAATACAGCTTCTTTGAACCTCACTCGTGTTATCTGCCCCAAACATCTGTCCCCTATGCCTTTTGACACCTTTCTTTCCACTTCTATATTCTAAATCTCACTGGTGCATCTTACTAACAGAACAGAATCTGAGATTGCACAGGAAATGAATCCTAGGAAGTACAGTGTCCACTATCTCTTCTACAATGTACTTTTTCAACTTGGCATCCCTATTTACCTTTTTAGCCACAATAAACTTCCAGATAATAGTAAAACAACATCCTTCTTCTTTCTATCATGATCCAACTATTCCTTGATCATCTGAAGACTTTCCCCACCTCCTCCCAAAGTCAAATTGTAAATCCAGTTCTGTCCCTGTATTTATCTTTGGGTAATATTCTTTTCCTAGCACATCATGGTCTTCCTTTATTATTTGGTAATTTAAGATTAAATTTATAGCATTAACCAGTCTTTTTTTTTTCTAATTTATTATTTTTAGAGAGTAGGGAAAGAAGAGAGGCAGAGAGGGAGCAAGACATCCAGGTGTGGTTGCCTTTCACCCGCCTCCAGCTACAGACCTGGCTGGAGACCTGGCTTGCAACCTGGTTATGTGCCCTGCTGGGAATTGAACGAACAACCTTTGGATTTGCAAGCTGACACCTTATCCACTGTGCCACCAGCCAGGGCAGCATTAACCACTATTAATATTGTTAAAATATTAATATATAGATTAATTAATAAATAAAAATAGATTTTGGGATATATATATATATATATATATATATAAGCAAGAAAAATATGAATAGATACTACTACAATCTATGTTTTTGTAAGTAGCCAGATCTCTTTGCCCATATCTATCATAACTTCCAAGGTCTGCTTTGTAGTACCAGTAAGTATCTTAAAATGATATGCAGCATAAAATGAATAATGCATTCCACTTCTTTTCTAGTCAATTTCATGCTTGTCTACTTTATGGATGGTTAATCAAGACAGTTTTCTCACTCTGTGAAAAATTTCCCTAATTTAGATAGTCTCTTCAAAGCTGAGATTGATTTGAAAATTGTTACTAAAATTTAAAAACAAATAGCTTTGTTTTTATTATAAATTTATATTTCTACTGAGGGAGTACCTGTAATTATAGTGAAAATTAATACTTACTGACTTTTTGAAGGAAAAAAAGAGTATTGTGCAGACAGCAATTGGTGACATGACATAAGGAAGTATGGTTTGAGACTGCAGATTAGGAGCAAGGATAAGAGTGTTTTCTTGGGCACAGACATAAACATGCCCTCATTTTCTCCCCTGTTCACTATCACTACTATATCTCAAGATGAAGAAGTTGAAATTCATTCTTCCTAATAGAATATACCCTGGGAATGCTGAAAACTGAAACAGAACAAACCTCTAATAAATTAAACATGCATTTTTGCTCATGCCTGGCAAAATCTGTAAGTTGGTCTCTTAGAAGATGGGGAGAAATTAGGTAAAGGACAACAATTTGGATTGAAACAGCTGAGATTTAAATATTTCTGATATCAAAAGGAGGGAGACTAGTGATATAAAAGTCAAGAGGCTATGACACAGCTAGCTAGATGGGCTGAGAAATTAGTTTTCTAAAATAAAATTAAAGGTGTAGGCAACACAGTTAGAAAGTGTTGATCACTATCAGAAAAAGACTAAACTTATTAAGAAGAGATATTGAAGGAATACAAGGTACTGATCTTAATACAGCAAACTGAAGAGTAAACTAGACTTAAGTGTTCAGTGCTGGAAAGAAAATTTCTGTAAGGTAATTTATCCATTTTATGCTGTCATTCAACAAATAGTTATTAAGCATACTTAATTGTGTTTCAACATCTGCCCAGTGCCCTAGCAAAGTGAACAGAGAAAACCTGACCCTCTGGCCAGTCAGGTGGGTGCCCTGTGGCCATTTTCCTATTTTCCTAAGTCTATGAAATGCTCTGGACCCAAAGCCATAATTTCAGAAAAAATTCAGAATGTGGAGCTATGATAACTAAAATTGTAAAAATGAAAAAGGTAATACACTTAGAGATCCCTCTTTTCCCCTATCAGGTACCCAATTTTGAGCTAAGTACAATAACATATATAAAGCTGAAACAAAAATTGGCTAACAGTAAGTAGCCAAAATATGTTAATTTAGTCCCATTCTATTCCATCCTCCAGTTCCATATATCAACAGCATTTACAATCCCTAAATCAGAAAATTATCTGCAGTGCAGATAAAAACTTGGAGATGACTTTTTTGCCTGATTCAAAAAATTCCATTTCTCTGACTTCCATCTCAGTAGGCAGTTTAATTTTGATGTCACTCTAGCTTTAAAACTATCATTCCTTTCTTTTTCTTTTTATTATTTTATTGTTCTATTACAGTTGTTCCATTTTCCCCCAACTTCTCTCCCCTGCCCCACCCACTCCATCCCTCTTCCATAGTCAATGCCCACTCAAAGGATTCAGCATTTCACTATAGAGTTTGATGTTACCTGTGGCTTTTTACATGTGGACTTTGTTGTGTTGAGATATTTTCCTTCTGTTTTTCATTCATAGAAGGGTGTTAAATTTTTACTTTTATCATAGAAGGGTGTTAAATTTATCAAATGCTTTTTCTACATTGATTGGGATGCTTGTATGACCTTTCTCTTTATTTTGTTAATATGGTATATTATATTGACTGATTTTCATACATCAAATTGTTCTTGTATTCTGGGAATGAACATCATTTGATCATTTTTAAAAAACTCAAACTTTTTCATTTTAGTAAATTCTATTGTAACTTACTTTCTAATTTGATAAGAGATAAGTCAATTAAATATATTCAGTGTATAAACTACTTAGAGAGAAAACTGTATAACATGAGAAACACACATATGTATGCCAACCTCTTTAAGGCTGTAAACTATTAAACAAATGATTACTTCAGCTCTGTCAATAACACTCTAATGACTCAAAAAAATTAAAGAACTATCTCAATAGCCTGATATCTATTCTGGGGGAGTTTGGTTTGAAGTGTATGTATGACAGACAGAAGAAAATAAGATATGTAATGATAACAGTAATAACAAATGTTTTACAAATAGCTAATGTTAGTTATTATTCCCTCTACTGGTGTTATTATAGTATTAGCTTATGTACTTTAAAGGGATTTCATACAGATGCCAATTTAAAACAACATTGAGCAAATTTCAAAATTATTGGGAATTTAATAAAACTATCTCTTGCATTAAATATTAAATTTATTTTAAGCAGCATTCACATTATTTGGTCATTTAACCCTACCCAAAGTGCGAATTTATGTAATAATTTAGTTACTATCATTAATTCTTTATGAATTAGTTGTGACTATATACTTTGCTCAGGGAGGCCCTTATGCCTCTAATTAGTGCTAATAGCAATGATTTTAAAATCTTCAAATTGAAACAATAAAAATATGACAGCAGTTAAGTTTATCAGGAACATGTGCAGACCCTAGGCACCTTATTAAAGGAGATAATAAACCAATCAGTAAAAAGATACCAAGGAGTCTATTCATTTTTATGTGTGATTATTTTTTTATTTTATTTATGCAAAATAAAAGGCAAATCAGCATTTTCAAAATCCCCATAAACCTCTAAACAGAAAGGTAAATTCAATATTTTTAATCCAGAATGAAAATAAATGAATAAGAAGAGTGAGAAAAGGAGGAAAGGAAAGAAAGATGAAAAATAATTGAGAATATAATAATAATAAACAGCAAATAATCTGTTCTTGGGCCCTTAGAAGAGGTTAATTCATTTATTATTTTCAAAAAATAATTTAGGGGACACCTAACGTGTTTTAGTTATTGTGTCAAATATTGGGAATGCTTCAGTAGGAAGGTGCTATTCCTTATCTCAAAAAGCTCACAATAAAATGGAGAAGCAGACTCAAATATGGTGTGGTAATTGCCGAGATTACTATAGATAGGGGTACAGTGGCATGTGGGGGGAGTATAGGTGTGTCTGCCCAGGGAATCAAAAGCTGGCTTTGTGGAGCATAGTGCATGTGAGCTATCTCTTGCAGGATAGGTAAGAATTTGTCCAATCAATAGGGGAAAAGGTGTTGACAATAGACAAACAGGCATATGCAAAAGCATAGAAAGGCAAGTTGAGTTAAAGAAATGGCAAGGGTTTTGCTATTAAATTAGATAATGTATTTAGAGCCTTTAGGAAACATAGGTCCTGGATAAGTATTTAGCAAATATTAGACTAAAACATATGAAATTGCTACTTTTTAGTATATTTTATTGATTATGCTATTACAGTTGTCCTAATTTTTCCCCTTTGACCCCCCACCCATTATCCCCCTTCCCTCTCGCAATACCCCCCTACTTAGTTCAAGTCCGTGGGTCATGCATAGAAGTTCTTTGCCTTCTCCATCATCTTTACTAGTCTTAACATTCCCCTGTCTATTTTGTACCTGCCAGTTATGCTTCTAAATCTCTGTACCTTTCCCCCTTTTTTCTCCCTTCCTTCTCCCCACTGATAACTCTCCATGAGGTCTCCATATCTATAATTCTGCTCATTACAATTGTTTGCTTAGTTTGTTTTTATTTTATTTATTTATTTTTAAAATATTATATTGTGCTCACTTTGGCAACACATATACTAAAATTGTAATGATACAGAGAGATTAGCATGGCCCCTGTGCAAGGATGACACGCAAATTCATGAAGCATTCCATATTTAAATATATATATATATATATATATATATATATATATGCGTGTGTGTGTGAGTGTGTGTGTGTGTGTATGTATGTATGTATATTTTAGGCCCTGGCTGGTGGCTCAGTGGGTAGGGGCCAGCCTGCATATCCAAAGGTTGCTGGTTCAATTCCCAGCCAGGGCACATAACCAGGTTGTAAGCCAGGTCTCCAGCTAGGTCTGTAGCTAGAGATAGGTGAAATGCAACCATACATTGATGTCTCTCTCCCTCTCTTTCTAAAAGTAATAAATAAAATCTTTAAAAAATATTTATTTATTTATTTATTTATTTATTATCTTTTATTTACAGAGAGAAGAATAGCATCAATGTATGGTTGCCTTTTACCTGCCTCCAGCTAAGGACCAGGCAGGATACTTGGCTTGCAATCTGGTTATGTGCCCTGACTGGGGAATTGATGTTTGTTTTTTAGATTCAGTTGTTGACAGTTGTGAGTTTGTTGTCATTTTACTGTTCATAGTTTTGATCTTCTTTTTCTTAAATTAGTCCCTTTAAGATTTCATATAACAAGAACTTATTGAAATTGCTGTTTTCACATACAAAAAGGGTCAAATATTGGCAATTTTATGTGATTCAACCTAACATAAGTGCTGGCTCAATTTATACAATGGTCAACTTCTTACCACTTGCAAGGTAGACAATATAGTCCCTGAAAGCATAGTGCTTCTAACCCATGATATTTTAAATTGAGTTCCAGCAAAGTAAAACTCAGACAACCATCAAGTGGGGAAAATATCCATAGATCCATTAATAGTATAGCGAGTCCAATGTAGGTTGCTCAGGATTCAGAGCTCAGTGAAAGCCCAATTATCTAGCAACAGGAGGAAATATATATATGGGAGTCATGTGGGCTTCAGAATCACTATCTGGCAATAATCCACATCATAGACAGGTAGGGTAAACCTGGGTCTTGCTCCTGGGCAATAGAACAGGAGCAGGGTCTGAGAAAATTATATAATAGTACTATGCTATTAGATGTCTGGGGAAGTTGGTCCATGCCTTCCCAGATGCTTAAGAAAAAGGATAAAATCTACATTAGGTTGATCCACATAAATTGTCAATACTTGACCTTTTTTGATTATAAAAATAACAATTTCATATGGCTTAATCTATTTGCTGAGTGCTTGTCTAGGACCTATCTGTTTCCTAAAGACTAAACATATTACCTAATTTAATTTAAAATGAGCAAGAACCCCACAAGATAATTCTCCAACCCATAGAGAGGAAATCAAAGATCAAAGTGCTGGGATGACATACCCTAAAGGTACTAAATGAATAAATAGTGATGTCTCTGGTTCCAAAACTGAATAATTTTTCCAAAGTATTTATTAAGGTACGCTTTGTGCAGTACAAGTAGATAGCAACCACTCTGAAATTAGATTGCACATAGGATGTGGCCTGTATCAGGGGAGCTATAAACTAGAATGCATACCCAAATCCAAAGGGTTTGCTCTTCATTACCTTCTCCACTTCTGCACTGTACCATCTACCTCTCTTTACTCCTACCTCCTTGTCATCCTCTACTTCAGCCATATTCCTTCACTCCTTCTCTGCCTTCATATTTTTCTGTAGTTATGAAGTAATAGATACATAAAGATTAGAGCAATAAGACTATGTAACAGCTACCTTTTTAGAATCTCACTTAAGAAATGGTAGATTATTCGGGTTTTATTAATTTGAAAATAAAAATTTACAATGAAACAAGAGTAGCTGATCAAATTCTGTCATTTATCTGATTAATGATTTTGCCAGGAGAAAATTCCTGGAATGTCATCTCTGAGAAGATGCTTCTGCTAATTGGATTATTTTCCTTAGTTTTCTACTGTTATTTTTATTAGTAATAACAATGAAACATAATACTGTTGTTTTCCAAGTCACTTAATGTTATAGCTCTATTTCCAAAAGTAATATCTCCTCAGAAACATAGTTGGTTCCAAAGGAGACATTTTCAATAACTTTTTTCCATACAATGTCCTTATCTTAGAGGTCTATTCTCCCTTATTAAATAATATTGTAAGATGCCTTATTTATCTCAAAATCAAAAACACCAATAACAACTAGTTTTTATTTGTTGTCTGAAAAAAATCTCTTCAGCTTTCAAAAACAAAAACAAAAATAAAAACAAAAACCTGTCTTTCCTCCTTTTCTGTACCATCCCTCCCCTGACAGCCAAAATAATTTTTCTTTATATCTTTCATTTAGATCCTTCACCCACTCTGAAAGGAAGAGGCTAGATATGGTTTATAAACCCAATTAGCACAATGATTTCTTGAGTAGGACCATTAGCTCTGCCCTTTCAGGTGTCACTATCTTTTTTTAACAAGATATTGATTTCCCCAAGGAAGTAGAGATAGAAATCAAATGCCCCTAAGAAAATGAAGAAAGCAGAAGAAAATAAACTGGAAAGAAAAGTAAACCTAGGACAGCATTAAAATGGAAAGAAGGATAACATTGTTAGAATAATAGACCTCTGAGGGACTTTGAGAGGTCACAACATCCTAGGATATCCAGTAAATAGAAAAATGTTCTATATAGCCACTCCTACAATTTGTCTTGTTCCATATATTGTTGCTATAATGCCCTGTTCTGTTCTTGACCTTAGCATGAAAAATGTTCACTCCCCTAGACCATCAATGATTAATAATATAATTTGGTGAATTTGGTTGTTTTTCATCACCAAGGAGAAAATCTTTCGATTGTCTCTTTAATGATGAGAAATAGAATGTGGCAGAATCTGATTAACCTGTCCCAATGTCAACCCTTGAGGAAGTGTCACTCTGCGAGTTTGTGCTCATCAGACCATCTAGTGTGGGTTGATGAATCCAGCTGCTAAGTTTTACCTTCTTTCACAGCAGAAAACTCTCATTCTTCAACAACAACACAGGAAGTATGAGTGTACATATCTTCTGATCTCTAGGCCTGTGTACTATTCATATATCATCTTTGGACTAATCCTGAAATCTTGTCACAACCCACTTTTCTACTGAATGGAATAGTGAATGAAGCCCATAATATGAGCTGATATTCTTCACTAAAAAACTGCTTTCTTTTCTGAAGTAAAAAAGGATATGATCATACTTATGAATCATTACCCTTTCATAGACATTTCACAATAAGCATTTTAATAAAAATTTTAGTCAACTTGAAGATACTGTTTATAAGACAAAACCCAATAAAACAATGCAGTTTTAAAATCAGATCCCCAGATTTTCTGAAATTTAACATTATTTGTTATATATTAATGCTAGATTTATAAGGTCAGAATTTCGTTGACATCAATGTACTCTGTAAGGATAGATCACAGAGGCCCTGGCTGGTAGCACAGTGATAAGGCTCAGGCCTGCAAACCCAAAGGTCTCTGGTTCAATTCCCAGCCAGGGCAACATAACCAGGTTGCAAGCCAGATCTTCAACCAGGTCTCCAGACAGGTCCCCAGCCAGGTCTGTAGCTGGAGGCAGGTGAAAAACAATCATACATTGACATTTCTTTCCCTCTCTGCCTCTCTCACTTCCCCTCTCTCTAAACATAATAAATAAAAATTTTAATTAAAAAATAAATTAAAATAAAAGAATAGATCATATAGTTGTTTATTTCTATCTGTAAAACTTACATTCTACCTCATTTTGAAAAGAGCATTACAACAACTTACCAGCTAATGTGATTATCTCAAACATTGCATAATAGAAAATAGCTCTGAATATTTACTGAAAAATCTTTTTATTCTTTATATTTTAGCCTTTATATAATTTGAAAGTGTTATCTTTATTAGTATGTCATATAATCTGGAAAATTCATCATGCAGTATTTAAATTACTATGAATTTCAACATAATACATATTAATCAGCTTTAAAATTCTACAAAATACATAATAAAAGATAATTCACATGAAATACATAAATGCACAGCTGTATTTTTATGTTAGGGTTTTAAAATATCTTATAAATAACAAGTAATAATTACTTAAATCCCTCAACTGAAATATGACCTTAAAATGGTGTTTGTCATGCATTATCCTTCATGCAATTCTCATTATCTAATTAAAATGGTTTCCATTCATATCAATCCCAAACTTTTATAATTAATCTATTGCATCAGAAAAAATGTTCTCATCCCATTAGACTTATAACTTGTAAGCTAGTAGAGGAATGAATGTGTGAGAGTATCCAAGTATATTTATTCTTTTTAACTTTGTCTTCAGAGACTCCTGGTAAGTTTTCCTTTACATTTTCAACATGTGAGGCCATCAAGAGTGTGTCCCAGGGCCTTTACTGCACTGCACACATGCTCTGTAGATCAGAATAAAGCTGAGTTCCAATAGTGAGACTTTCTGAGATTTCCCCTACAACAGGGAATGTTTCAGATACAATAAAATCTCTATTTTATGCCCAATGACTTAAGTGACATTCTCAAGGGATTTATATCTCACATATTTTGGATTTATTTGCTATAAGTAATTCTTTTAACCATGGACATCCTGCTAGGGGCATTCTGCAAGTAAGAGTGTTTTCTCGCAACAAATGGTCCAGTTGAAGAAATGAAGCCCAGTCACCTGCTTCTTTTTCTTCTCAATGTGTCTGTGGTAAAGAAAATGAATAGATAGCAGGGTAGCTGTTTTCCTCCCACCAGGTATTTAGTAAGGTACAATTTTTATATTTCTTTTTCCCCTGATTTTATTGTCTTTTTCTCCTGCAGAAAATGCTATTCAAAGGTTGCCAGCCATATCTATACCAGGAAGTTCTGTCTGCAAGTAACCACAGAGCAGATTTCCTTAGTTTTTGTGAGCATTATGAGTGGCCTCTCTGATTATGAAACTAAAATGCAAGTAGGTATTAATGTTCTGAGAAAAAATATAAGAAAAAAATTTTTGTTTAACTTTTAGGGTATTGGGATAAGTTAGTTAAGGTACACTACTTATTTTGAACAGGAGAATTGTCCATGTTTTCTTATGTAGTGAGAGTATCTCTGGTGAAGTGAGATAATGTTGTATCTAAGGGAAGCTGGTATCTCAAGAAGGTAGACTTCATGAGAACAGTAAGGACATGCACTTTTATTTCAATATAATGAAGAAATGAAACTTTCCATTTGACCAAGGTACACTACCATCATGGGAATGCTCTGGGAATAATGATTGTGTATATGATAGTGAAAGAAAGAGTGCATTTATAGGATCGCACTCTAATGGAGGTAAGAAACAACAGTTGCTAGTAGAAATAGGTCTCTTGTTTCTCCTCTGGATATTGAACAGCATTGTTGTTGTTCCCTGATAATTTCTGCAGGAAAAAACATCTCAGCATCATATTGAAAATAAAAAATGAACAGCAGGATGGCAACAGATTAGAGACCTAGAAAGATGGTGACAGAGTAGAGAGCAGTGATGATGCCTTTCTCAAGTTCCAGAACAGCTGGAGGATAGTTTAGGGAGCACAAGACATCAGCAGGTCCCTGCAAATTGGAGCAGTAAGCATCTGGACTCAGGGGTGCACAGCCCAGAGACTGCAGGGACCTACAGGAGAGCAGGTGACACAGTTTGGAATAGGCTTGCCTGCGGGCTGAGATTGGCTCTGGGCAGTGGTGGCTCTGCCCAGAGGGGCCACTCTGACTGAAGACAGTTTCAGGCTCCCCAGTAACTAGAAATCTGAGCAGTGAAGCATGGACAATGAGTGCAAACTCCTAAGGGAATGAGGTATTGAACTCCTTCAGGAGAGGGACTGTGTGAGAGATAAGCTCAGGAGGCTGAGAGAGATGGAGTGCCTCCCAGGGCCAGAGGCTGAGGAGGAGCAACCCCCAAGGTGCAGGAGCAGGGGCAGGGGAAGGGGGGAGCAGGGAAGTGCACCAGCCGGGGGGAGGGGGAGAGAGAAGGCTGAAAATTATGCCCCTGCACCACCTGGGGAGAGGGCAGCTCGGAGCCCTAGTCAGAAGGGAGGCCCAACCCCACACACCCACACCATTGTACAGGCTTCCCCCAAAACTTGAAACAGCACTCCAGGAACTTGCTGCTGGTGCAACTGGCACACCCATTGCAGGCAACAAAGGCCTCCTCAAAGAGCTAGAATGGGAGGCTTAGCCTTCGCAGGCAGACTGCACTGCTAACCCTCTGGGCAGCCAGGCACGCATCACAGAGGCAGCAATGAAAACCTCCTCAAAAAGCTAGACTGCATGGAGGGTTAGCCATAGCCAGCAAAAGACCAGCAGGCTCTGTTTGCTACCTAGGAGATAGGGGCTACCTCCTCCAAGAGCTACAAGGGGAGGGCCAGCTATCACAGGAGCAAATGAAAGTGCAGGCCATACCCCCTTGGAGCCAGGTGCCCATCACAGGCTGCAACCTCCTAGAGGAGTTGGAGGGGGTGGGGGGCAGCCATAAACACCACAGAAGCACCCTGCAGGTCTTCACACAGAATCAATAAGAGAAAGAAGAGCCCCAAAACACCAGCAGTGTAGAAACCCAGCTAGGCTACTGGAGGTCAGCCTACTAGGGGGCTGGCACTCAGGATCAGCCCTGACTCTGACAGCCACAGACCCTGCTACTCCAAAACCACACAAATTGACTGTAGGCTGCACAGATCAAGAAAAAGAGGCAGACTCAGGAAATGGATTGCTGCTAATCTCAAGCACCTGAGTTATAATGAGAGCTACATGAAATATTAATCCCTAACATATCCTTTTCAAATGTTACTTCTCACCCTCACAATTAGTGCATTTTAAGAAAATACTGTTTATATTATAGTGTATCCCAACTCACATACTTTTATTCCTCCCTTATCCACCTAAATACCCAAGACCCTCCTCCTACTCTTGTTTTAAAGTCTACTCACTTTCCTGGTACAACTTATTCCAAGTCCTCAATCTAAGTATCCCTCTCCTCCCCAGCAGCTTAAACTTTTTCTTTCATTTTTTTGTGGGTGCACTACTAGAGATTACACATTCTTTTTTTCTACTAAAAGCACATGGGTCCTGGCTCCACCTGTACCAATCAGGGCTCATCAAGAGTGGACAGGGAGGTAGATGTGGCAACTATATATATAAGCTTATACTGTTCACTTGCACTTGAGGCACTGATTTTGCCCCTCCTCATTTCTGTAGAAGAGATAAGTGGGCTTTCTCTCTTGTATCCTCACTATTTTTGCTACTCCTTTGCACCCTTCAAAATTCTCTATACTTTAGTCAACTTAATTATTTTCCCCTTATATAGCAGTTTTATCATATCTATATCCCTATTAACACTGGCTCAGTTGAAGCTGAGGATATGATTAAAAGTGGGGGTTACCTTGGAGGGCATGGGTATATAACTAGGTTCATAGACAGTCGAAAGGGGGATTAAAGGAGAAAGATATCTATGAAGGTGTGGTTATTTTGCCTGAACTGGTGGTTCTGTTTTAGGAGCATCTCAAAAACAGTATATGAGACAGGATAGAAGGTGTCTCTCAATCAGCCAACTGGAGGGAAAGGAACAACACATACAACAAATCCAAAATAAAATCAGACAGCCCAAGTTAATGACATAAAGGCCACCCCAAGAGCAACAGGTTGAGGAATTCTAGAACATTGCAACACTGAACTCCACAAATCTCCTAACACAGAAGAGTGTTCTACAAAGACAAGAAATCAAAGCAGATTAATCCAAGAGAAAAACAATCAACAACAGACACCCAAAACAGGGGAAAAAAAAATCAATCCCTCACCAAAAGGAAAGGAGGAATCCCTAGAAAGATCACTAAATGAAACAGAGGCAAAGAAGCTGTCAGATAGGGAATTCAAAAGAATGATGATAGAGAAGCTCAATGAGCTCAGCCAGCTTAAAGAAAACTAAAAACGACTCCAGGGGAACTACAAAGAACTCTAGGAAAGCTATAAGGAACTTACTGGGAGCCACAGCAGCATTAAAAAGGACTGAGAAACTGTCAGTAAGAGCCAGGAGGAAATGAAGAATACAATTTTTGAATTTAAGAATACAGTAGGAGGAATCAATAGCATGCTAGAGGAAGTAGAGGATCAGATCAGAGAGTTGTAGGAAAATGTAGAAAATATTCCAAGATAGTGCAGGAGAATGAAAAAAAAGACTGAACAAGAATGAAGAGGTTTTCAGAGAGCTGCAGGAAAACATGAAACACAATAATATTCATATCATAGGGATACCAAAAGGAGAAGAGAAACAAAGAATGGAAAAACTGTTCAAAAAAGTAATGATAGAAAATTTCCCTAACATGATGAGTGATAACATTGCTCAAGTACAGGAAGAACAGAGGATCCCAATGAGGATGAATCCAAAAGACCCACTTCAAGACACATTATCATTAAAATGGCAAATTTCAATGACAAAGAGAGAATCCTAAAAGCCTTAAGAGAGAAACAGCAAATAACATATAAGGGGACTCCCATAAGGTTATCAAATGATTATTCAACAGAAGCAATAAAAGCCACAAGGGAATGGCAAAAAATATTCCAAGTAATGGGAAACAAAGGCCTGCCACCAAGAATATGTTAACCAGGAAGGTCTCACTCATTCAAAATGGAAGGAGAAATGAGGAATTTCCCAGACAAAAGAACACTAAAAGAATACATCTCTACCAAACTAGCATTGCAAGAAATGCTAAAGGATCTGCTTTAAAAAATAAAAAATGAAGAAACAGAGAGAGACAGACAGGAACACAGGTACAAAGTGGGAAAATGACAATAAATAACTATCAATCAATAATAATCTTAAATGTAAATGGATTAAATGTGCCAATCAAAAGATATAGGATAGCTGAGTGGATAAGAAAACATGATCCACATATATGCTGTCTGCAAGAGACCCACCTCAGAACAAAAGATTGATACAGATTGAAAGTGAAGGGATGGAAATATATATATCAAGAAAATGGACATGAAAAAAAGGCTGGAGTAGCAATACTTATTTTAGATAAAATAGATTTTACAATGAAGGACATAAAAAGAGATAAAGAAGGACATTTCATAATACTTAAGGGAACAATCCATCATGTTTACTCTGGTAAACATGTATTCACCCAACATAGGAGCTCCCAAATATTTAAGGAAAATCTTGGAGGACTTCAAAAAGGATATAGACAGCAACACACTAATAGTAGGGGATTTTAACACACCACTATCAACAATAGACAGATTTTCTAAACAACAACAACAACAAAAACAAGGATATTGTGGCATTGAACAACACTCTAGAGGAAATGGACCTAACTAATGTATACAGAGTCTTTTACCTCAAAGAAGAAAAATACACATTCTTTGCAAATGCAGGTGGAACATTCTCAAAAATAGACCACATGGTATGTCACAAGACAAGCCTCCACAAATACAGGAAAATTCAAATCATACCAAGCATCTTCTCAGATCACAATGGCTTGAAACTAAAAACCAATCTCAAGGACAAAAAGAAACAAAAATAGTCTACCTCATGGAGACTGAATAACATGCTTTTAAGTAAGGAATGGATAAACAATGAGATCAAAAATAAAATAAAAACTTTTCTGGAAACAAATGACAATGAATACACCACAGTCCAAAACCTATGGGATATAGCAAAGGCAGTCCTCAGAGGCAAATTCATAGCAATACAGGCCTACCTAAAAGATTAGAAAATGTTTATACAAACAATCTAACCATAAAGCTGCAAGAACTAGAGGAGCAACAACAAACAAAGCCCAGAACAAGTAGAAGGAAGGAAATCATCAAGATCAGAGCAGAACTAAAAACCTTAGAGACTCATACTACAATTCAAAGAATCAACAAGTCCAGGAGCTGGTTCTCTGAAAAAATAAACAAAATTGACAAACCTTTAACCAGACTCATCAAGAAAAAGTGAGAGAGGACCCAAATAAACAGAATCAGAAATGACAGAGGAGAAATCACAACTGATACTTCAGAAATACAAAAGATTGTAAGAAACTACTACAAACAACTCTATGACAAGAAATTGGACAACCAAGGTGAAATGGGCACATTTCTGGAAATGTATAATCTACCAAAACTGAATCCAGAAGAAGCAGAAATCCTGAATAGGCCAATAACAACTAGTGAAATTGAAGAAGTAATAAAATATCTCCCAAAGCATAGGAGTGTTGGACCAGATGGATACACAGGTGATTTCTACAAAACATTTAGAGAAGAATTAACTCCTATCCTTCTCAATCTATTCCAAAAAATCCAAGAAGAGGGAAGACTCCTATACTCTTTCTATGAGGCCAATATTATTCTCATCCCCAAACCAGGTTAAGACATAACTAAGAAAGAAAACTATAGGTCAATATCTCTGATGAACATAGATGCGAAGATTCTCAACAAAACATTGGCCAACCAGATCCAGCAATACATTAAAAAGATCATACACCATGATCAAATGGGGTTCATCCCAGAGATGCAAGAATAGAACAACATTTGTAAATCAATAAATGTAATACACCACATCAACAAAATAAAAGATAAAAACCATATGATCTTATCAATAGACACTGAAAAAGCATTTTATAAAGTACACCAACCATTTATGATAAAAACCCTCAGCAAAATGGGAATAGAGGGAGCATACCTCAACATCATAAAGGCCACCTATGAGAAACCTGAAGCCAACATCATACTCAATGGGCAAAAACTGAAAACTTTCCCCCTAAGATCAGGAACAAGACAAGTCTGTCCACTTTCTCTACTTCTGCTCAATATTGTTTTGGAAGTTCTAGCCATAGCCATCAGAGAAGAAAAAGAAATCAAAGTATCCAAATTGGAAAGGAGGAAGTCAAACTGCCATTAGCTGCAGATTATATGATAGTGTACATACAAAACCTGATAGGCTCCACCAAAAACTTATTGAACCTAATAAGCAAATTTAGCAAAAAGCTGGGTATAAAGTCAATATCCAGAAATCAAAAGCGTTTTTACATACCAATACTGAAACATCAGAGAGAGAAGCTGGAACACAAATGCCACTTATCATAGCAACAGGAAAAATAAAGTACTTAGGAATAAACTTAACCAAGAAGATAAAAGATCTGTACTCAGAAAACTACAGAACATTGAAGAAAGAAATTAAGAAAGATAAAAATAAATGGAAACATATTCCATGTTCATGGATGGGAAGAATTAACATCATTAAAATGTCCATACTACCCAAAGCAATCTATAGGTGCAATGCAATCCCAATTAAAATACTAATGGCATACTTCACAGAAATGGAAAAAATACTTCAAAAATTTATATGGAGCAAAAAATGCCCACGAATAGCCACAGCAATCTTGAGAAAGAACAAGGTAGAAGGAATCACAATACCAGGCTTCAAACTAGACTACAAGGCTACTGTCATCAAAATAGTCTGATATTGGCATAAGAATAGACATATTGATCAATGGAACAGAACAGAGGGCCCAGAAATAAACCCAGGACTCTATGGTCAATTAATACTTTGACAAAGGGGGAAGCAATATAAAATGGAGTAAAAACAGTCTCTTCAACAAGTGAGGTTGAGAGAACTGGACAGCAATATGCAAAAAGATAAAACTAGACCACCAACTTACACCGTACACCAGAATACACTCAAGATGGATAAAGGACTTAAACATAAGCAGTGCCACCATAAAGGTCCTGGAAGAAAATATGGGCAGTAAAATTTTACATATCCTATGCAGAAATATGTTTATTGATACTTCAGCAAGGGCAAAGGAAATAAAAGAACAAATCAACAAATGGGACTATATCAAGTTGAAAAGTTTCTGTTCAGCTAAAGAAAACATCAGCAAAATTCAAAGGGAACTAACTGTATGAGAAAACATAATTGCCAATGATACCTCAGACAAGGGTTTGATATCCAAAATATATAAAGAACTAATGTGACTCAACACCAGGGAGACAGACAGTCCAATTGAAAAATGGGTGAAAGACCTGAACAGACAACTATCTGAGGAAGACTTACAAAGGGACCAAAGGCATATGAAAAATGCTCAACATCACTAGTGATCAAAGAGATGCAAATTAAAACCATAATAAGATACCATCTCACACCTGTCAGAATGGCAATCATCAACAAATCAACAAACAACAAGTGTTGGCGAGGATGTGGGGAAAAAGAACCCTGGTGCACTGCTGGTGGAAAAGCAGGCTGGTGCAAGCACTATGGAAAACAGTATGGAGTTTCCTTGAAAAACTAAAAATGGAACTGCGTTTTGCACAACTACTAGGACTATATCCGAAGAACCCTGAAACACCAATTCCTAAGAACCTATCTACCCCTATGTTCATAGCAGCGCTATTTACAATAGCCAAGTGCTGGAAACAGCCTAAGTGCCCGTCAGTGGATGATTGGGTCAAAAAACTTTGATACATTTACACAATGGAATACTACACAGCAGAAGAAAGAAGGAACTCCTAACCTTTGCAACAACATGGGTGGAACTAGAAAGTATTATGCTTAGTGAAATAAGCCAGTCAGTGAAAGACAAATACCATCTGATCTCACCCATTATAGAACAATGATGAAAAAAAAACAAACAAATAAAACAGAACCAGACACATGAAAACAATGAATAGATCTCCAGTGGGTAGAGGGGAGTGGGGGGGGGGCAGTGGGAGGGGAGAGAAAGAGGCAAAGAAGGGGAGCAATTTAGTCAAGGGACTAGTATGAAAGAACCATTGACATGGACAAGCCAGATTGACTTTGGGGAGAGTGGGTGGGTGGCAAATGGGGCAGAGGGATGGAAAAAGTGGATGAATGTAATAAAACAATAAAATTAAAAAAATAACAAGAAAGACATTGATATAACCTTTATCTGAATTCCTTGTGGTATAATAAATTCATCATCCTTTTTCTTTCAAAAAAAAAGAAAAGAAGTAAAGAAAATGAACAGTGGTGGCAAACCTGTAGGATCTCTATAAGGCTTTAGTAAACTGTCCTTTGCACACATAAGGCTCTGAAGAGCTCCACATCATAGCAACAGGAGGATCCCTGAACTCAGAAGGTCATCTAAGTCCTAAAACAAACCAAATAGAGCAACAAAGTTTTGTCTTTGAGAATAACCAGGCTGTGGAGAGCCAGCAATGGTGGATGAGAGGAGAGGAGCTGCAACAGCATTGGACAGTTAGGCAAGCTGCATTAAGCAGCACCCCATCTTGATAGCTTGTAATCAGCTCTCAGTTGGTGGTGGCTGAATCTTTTAGTCTTCAGTGTGCACGTCTGAGTCTGGTTCATCCAAGTGGATGTGAAAGAAAGAAAGGAAAGAAAGAAAGAAGGGAGGTTTAGAGGGATGGAGGTAGGGAGAGAAAAAGAGGGGAGCGAGAGGCAGTCACTTTGAGATAATGATGAAAGGAGGAATTCTGACAAAGATAAAAAATGTTTTTTCTGTATTGTCAAAAGTGTGACTAAGAAAGCTAATCTTATTTTTCTATCCAGACAGGACCACCAGAGACAGCTGAGCAGGTTTGGCAGATGTGAATGGTCCCCATCAAATGTGCAGTGTCAGCCTATTCACAGATTGGTACAGCTGATTGTATTGGTTATAATCTAGATTGAAGAAGGAAGAAAAGACACTGAATATTCTATAATCACATAATTGGAATTAATATACTTTGATTCAGACAAATTTACTATTTGCCTATTTGACTCTCTGCCTTGACATAAGTTAACTAAGAAAAGAGGAAGTCTTGACTTCCATCCAGATATTTACCATGTTGAAAGAGCAAAGAGACTCAGTGACTTGTGTAACATAACTGCACTTGTTCTACTGTTATGAAGGGAAGTTTCAAAGAACTGTTCATTCTACTCAGGTTTTCTTGTACTTGCACTGTGCTTAGTGCTTGTCAGTCTGGACAGTAAGGTAACTGTGGATATACTATGCTTTTACAAACTAAACCATATTCATATCTATATTTATATTACCTAGCAATCTTTTCACATGCATTTTAAATATTTTATTTGTTTTGTATATATCATATTATAAACAAAATTTTTGCTATACTAATTAATGAAATAAAAGCCCACTGATTCTACTCCTGCCCTAGCTTGCAGTTACCAGCTGTAAGGGGACAAACAGGTGAGCACATGGCTTTTCACTGCATGAATTTCTTACAATTTTTTAACATCTTTATTTTCCCCTCCTCTCCAGATATGCAACATTCCTCAATAGTCCCACTATGAATAAATATTAATTGATATAAATTAATATTAAAATAGAATGTAATAAGACATACAGATTAGCAGAAACATATTAAAATTTTCCCCCTTTCTCTCTAAGAAAATAATTACCTTAAGGCTAAACACTTAAATTCTCAGCCTTCTGCCCCTAGACTATTTTACTACCTTTGGTTAACTTAACTAGGTAGTGGTGCAAAAACAAACCTTACTAGTGCCCATTATTTTTGCAATGGGCCCTCTGATCTGTAAAACTGAAATAGCCTGAGGCATTAAGAAGAAAATGCTAGCTTTAGCCCACATTTCAGCTGTCTGGAAAATATCTAGAAGTGGTATTTATTATGGGTATCACAAAGATTTCAAAGCAGCTTCTAATTCCTACTTTTATGAGTTTGTTCCTGGCAAACTAAATTCCCATAAACTCCCCAAACTAAAACATCTAGATTTGTTAAATAAAATATAACAAATATTATTCTTAAATGTATAACTGAATTCACTAGAAAATGAGGAAAGTCTCCAGAGGCCAGAATTCAAAAGAGAAATAAGGGAAGGGGAGAGAAAGGAGGGGAAATCGGATGGATATAATACAATGACAATAAAATTAAATTTAAAAAAAAAGAGAGAGAGAGAGAGAGAGAAATAGGAATCAGAATGGCAGGCTGATGCTAAAGCCTTGGATGTCCTAAGGGATCCTGTCAATCTCAGTAAACCAAGAAGTTTATGTTTAATGGCTGTGTCCAGAATGGTAGAGATGACCTTCAGCCCAAGCAAGATGATATGTGAGAAGAGAGCTTACATAAAAAGGGTAGAAACAGAGTGGAGCTTTGCCTTCATTCAAAGATTGCCTTCATTCAAAGGGAATAATTGGCAAAAAAACTTGTCTTTCTCAGGAAACAATCTTCTTAGAAAATGAAAGTCTACCCCAAGAATTTAATATTTGAGAACTTCCTTGATGCAGATTAGTTTAAATATTTCTTGAAACCTTAATATTAACACAGACTAGTCCTTGGTAAGTAGGAAGTATCTTGGGGGCAACTGGCAAAAACAAATAAAAATTATTTTTTGGAAGTTCTATTCTCAATTAAGGAGTTGCTGGGTTCCTAAAAATAAATTTTCATCACATATAAGTTCATAATATAACAAACAAACACATGAAGAAAAGGTCATCCCAAGTATGACCAGCAAAAAAATAAAGAGCACAATTAGACCTCAAAGAAATTCAGGTAAAATAGTACTCAGGTATACCATAAAATCATATATATTTAAAATATTGTGTAACTATAAGTTATTGAAAATTGCTAGAAGCCCTGGCTGGTGGCTCAGTGGATAGACACTAGCCTGCAAACCCAAAGGTTGTTTGTTTAATTCCCAGCCAGGACACATAACCAGGTTGCAAGCCAGGTCTCTAGCCAGATCCGGAACTGGAGGCAAGTGAAAGGCAACCGTACATTAATGTTTCTCTCCCTTTCTTCCTCCCTCTCTGCCCTTTTGTCTAAAAATAATAAAATCATTTTTAAAAACCTGCTAGAGAAATAAAATATTAAAAATAAAAATCAGTCTGATACGGATAAAGTTAAACAGATACTTTAGGGATAAAAATACAAAAATGCAATTAAAGTCTATAGCACATATTAGAATTAAAGAAATACACATACTGACTTGCAACATAAAAGAAATTCAAAAAGTATTTCAGAGGGACAAAAAGATGGCAACCATGAAAGCAACATGAAGGTAGATTAAGAAGGTGTAATGTATCTAATTTGAATTAAAAAACACTGAAGACATATGGAAAGAAAAGATAGTCAATAACTTTCTATTACTGATAAAACAGATGAATCCTAGACTCAGTTACCATAGCAAATTCTCAATGGAATATGTAGATATGTTAAATGGAAACAGAACACCAAAAACAAAGAGATTTTAAAAGTCACAAAAGATAGATTATCTGTAAAATGTTACCTCAACACAATGAAAAGGGATGTTTGTGCAGTTTATATAAATGTGGATCAAGGTGTACTTTTCTTAGGTGAACTTCAGAAAGTCACAGTTTTTCTCCCAGGAAGAGGTCTCTGATATATGAGTAATAAAATTCTCTGGGTTACCATAAATTGGATTTTTGAATTTTTACACACTCCCTTGGGATCTTCCAATGCCCTAGCACTCTTCACTTGATTTTCTATGTGGAAAAGTAGTAAGATGTCCTATTTATGGATGAAAATGCATGCCCAGGTGCTTGTTTATGCACCAGACCTGTTCTTTCTAGAACTGTCCTTTCTATAAGTGTCAATGGAGCTAGATGCCCTGGAGTCATTTGATGGCTATGGTGCAGGTTTAAAAGCAGCTGTATGTATACCAGTAAATCTTCATCACTTTTGCATTCCTCATTTTCTGTCAGGAATCTAAGACAAAATTCTTCTGACCAGTAAGCCACACCAAGAAGTATTTCTATAAAAACAGGTCTTATTTGTTTTTGTTTTTGTTGTTTTATGAATGTGTTTCAAAGGTTAAAGTGAACTGTAGGTTTAAATCAGATAATTACTATAAAACACCTAGTACAGAATCAGAACATAATACCTCCTTTACAGTGCATAGTCCCCTTGATTGAAAAGTCCACTGCTCTCAAGATAAATGTCAAACTCTTAATCCTGAGGCTTTTCTTTGCTTTCCCCCAGGGTGCAGCTAGTGTCAGCCATCTCCTTGATCCCACATCTGGTCGAGCTGAAATGTTCTTTTCCAGAAAGAGCAACTGTATCTCAGCACATATAGTTACATTTCCCTAAAAGGCATTTCTTCCATTACTCTATAATTTATGGATTAAGATAGTTTTTGTCAATTCCTAGCTATTTCAAATATAGTACTAGAAGTTCTACCCACATCAATCAGACAAGAAAAAATAAATAAACAGGCATCCATATTGTAAAGGAAAAACTAAAAACATCATAATCTGCAGATGAGATGATACTTATGTAGAGAACCATGAAGATTCGATCGAAACACTACTAGAAATGATGAATGAATTCAGTGAAGTATTAGAATACAAAATAAATATCCAGAAATAAGTTGCATGTTTGTTTGTTTATTTATTTATTTATTATTTTTTAGAGAGAGGGGAAGGGAGAGAGGCAGAGAGGGAGAGAGACAGCAATGTACAGTTGCCTTGCACCTTCCTCCAGCTACGGACCTTGCTGGAGACCTGGCTTGCAACCTGGCTATGTGCACTGGTTGGGAATCGAATCAGCGACCTTTGGGTTCATAGGCCAGCGTCTTATCAACTATGCCACCAGCCAGGGCCAAGTTGCATGTTTATACATGAACTATCAGAAAGGGAAACTAAGAAAATAACCCCATTCACATTGCTTCAAAAAATACTAGGAATAAATTTAACCAAGGATGTAAAAGACCAGCACTCAAAAACCTGTAAGATACTGAAGAAAGAAATTGAAGAAGATAGAATTAAATAGAAGTATATACCATATTCATGAATAAGAATTATCATTATTAAAATATTTATATTTCCCAAAGAAATCTATAGGTTTAATGCAATTCTAATCAAGATACCAAAGGTGTATTTTACAGAACTAGAACAAATGTTCCAAAGCTTATACAGAACCACAGGGTATCCTAAACAGCCATAGAAATCTTGAGAAAGAAGAACAAAGTTGGAGTAATTGTACTGCCTGATAGCAAACTATACTACAAGATCAGAGTAATCAAAACAACATGGTACTGGCATAGTGATAGGCATGGATCAATAAAACAGAATAGAGTGCCCAGCAATAAACCCGTGTCTTTATGGGCAATTCGTATTTGACAAAGGGGGCAAAAATGTGCAATATGTTAAAGACAGTCTATTCAATAAATGGTGCTAGATAAACTGGACAGATACATGCCAAAAAATAAATAAATAAGACTAGACCACATTTTTACACTATATGCAAGAATAAACTCAAAATGGATTAAAAACTTAAATGTAACACTCTAAACAATAAAACTCATAGAAGAAAACATGGGCAAAAATATATCTAACATTTCACTTAGTTATATTTTTTTCTGATACATCTTCTTGGGCAAGTAAAGTAAAAGAAAAAATAAACAAATTGAACTACATCAAACTAAAAATATTTACACAGAAAAGGAAGCCATCAATAAAACAAAAGGACAACCTACTGGCGGAAGATATTCATCAATGATACATCTGATAAGAGATTATCACTCAAAATTTATAAAGTACTTATACTATTCAACACCAAATAAACAAACAATTCTTTTTAAGAATGAGCAGGGCATCTGCAAAAACACTTCCCCAAAGAGGACATACAGGTAGCTAATCAACATAAGAAAGATACTCAACATTACTAATCATCAGAGAAATGTAAATTAACACCACAATGATATATCACTTCATACCTGTCAGAATGGCTATCATCAATAAAATAACACACAACAAGTATTTGAGGAGGCTGTGGAGAAAAGGAAACCTTAACACACTGTTGGTGGGGATGCAGACTGGTGCGGCCACTGTGGAAAGTACTATGGAGGGTCCTTAAAATTTTTAAATGGAACTCCCTTAGGACCCAGGACTTTTATTTTTGAGTATGTACTTACATAAACTTAAGCAGTAATTTAAAAGAATATATACATCCCTATGTTCATTACAGAGTTATTTATAATGGACAAGATATACAGGACTTCAAGTGCTTGAAAATAGACAAGTGGGTAAAAAAGGATTACGTATATACAATGGAATATTATTGGGCCATGAGATACAATGAAATCTTAACCATTTGCAACATACTCTAGAGGGTATGATGCTAAGTGAAATAAGTCAGTCAAACAAAGACAAATACCATGTAATTACAAACTTACATTTGTCATCTAAAAATCAAAATAAATTAACAAACAAAATTGCAATAAAATTCTGGACACAGAATGGTATGGGAGTTGCTGGAGGGGAGGAGGATGGGGAACTGGGTGAATAAGGTAAAGGAATGAAGAAGTGCTAACTGGTAATTACAAAATAGTGACAGGAATGTACAATACAGCATAGAAAATATAGTCAATAATATTGTGATAACTATGTGTGGTGCCAAGTATGTACTGAAAATATTTGGGGACCACATGGTAAAATACATGATTGCTTAACCACTATGCTACACTCCTGAAATAAATACAAAATATAATAACATTGAAAGTAAACTATACTTGAAAAAATATAATAGTAGATTATTCCACTTGACATTGATCAGTTATGCAAATTTCTTGTTACATAGCCACACGGTCATTTATGAGATTTTAAAGAGAATTTGTATTGTTTAATTTGTTGTATTTGTTGGTTGTTTCTTTTCTTTTCTTTTTTCTTTTTTAATTTTATTGTTGTTGTATTACATCCATCCCCTTTTTGCTCCCCTCTGTCCCCTCCCCCACCACCTATTCCCCCCAAAGTCAATCTCACCTATTGTCCATGTCCATGGTTCCTTTATACTAGGTTCTTGTCTAAACCGCTCCTCTTCCTTGCCTCTTACTCCCCTCTCCCCACAACCCCTTTCCCCCTGACCACTGAAGGCCTATTCACTGTATTCATATATTTGGTTCTGTTTTGCTTGTTAGTTTTGTTCATTATTGTCCTGTAATGGGTGAGATCATATGGTATTTGTCCTTCACTGACTGGCTTATTTCACTAAGCATAATACTCTCCAGTTCCATCCATGTTGTTGCAAAGGGTAGGAGTACCTTCTTTCTTTCTGCTGTCTAGTATTCCATTGTGTAAATGTACCAAAGTTTTTTGATCCAATCATCCACTGTGGGCACTTAGGCAGTTTCCAGCACTTGGCTATTGTAAATAGTGCTGCTATGAACATAGGTGTAGATAGGTTCTTATGAATTGGTGTTTCAGGATTCTTTGGGTATAGTCCAAGTAGTGGAATCACTGGATCAAAAGGCAGTTCCATTTTCAGTTTTTAAAGGAAACCCCATACTGTTTTCCACAGTGGCTGCACCAGCCTGCATTCCCACCAACAGTGCACCACGGTTCCCTTTGTCCCACATCCTTGCCAACACTTGTTGTTTGTTGATTTGTTGATGATTACCATTCTGACAGGTGTGAGGTGGTATCTTATTGTAATTTTAATCTGCATCTCTCTGATGACTAGTGATGTTGAGCATTCGTTCATATGCCTCTGGGCCCTTTGTATATCTTCCTCAGTGAGTTGTCTGTTCAGGTCCTTTGCCCATTTTTGAATTTGGCTGTCTGCGTCCCTAGTGTTGAGTTGCATTAGTTCTTTATATATTTTGGAGATCAAACCCTTATCTGAGGTATCATTGGCAATTATGTTTTCCCATACAGTTGGTTCCCTTTGAATTTTGCTGATGTTTTCTTTAGCTGAACAGAAACTTTTCAACTTGATATAGTCTAATTTCTTGATTTGTTCTTTGATTTCCTTTGCCCTTGGTGAAGTATCAGTAAACATATTTCTGCATAGAATATCCAAAAGTTTACTGCCTATATTTTTCTCCAGGACCTTTGTGGTGGCACTGCTTATGTTTAAATCCTTTATCCATCTTGAGTTTATTCTGGTGTATGGTGTAAATTGGTTGTCTAGTTTTATCTGTTTGCATGTTGTTGTCCAGTTCTCCCAATACCATTTGTTGAAGAGACTGTTTGTACTTCATTTTATGTTCCTTCCACCTTTGTCAAATATTAGTTGACCATAGAGTCCTGGGTTAATTTCTGGGCTCTCTATTCTGTTCCATTGATCTCTATGTCTATTCGTATGCCAGTACCAGATAGTTTTGATGACAGTAGCCTTGTAGTAGTGTTTGAAGTTCAGTGTTGTGATTCTTTCTACCTTGTTCTTCTTTCTCAAGACTGCTATGGCTATTTGTGGGTGGTTTTTGCTCCATATACATTTTTTAATTATTTTTTCTATTTCTGTCAAGTCTGTCATTGGTATTTTAATTGGGATTACATTGAATCTGTAGATTTCTTTGGGTAGTATGGACATTTTAATGATGTCAATTCTTCCCATCCTTTCCAATTTGGATACATAACTTTGATTCCTTTTCTTCTCTGACGGCTATGGCTAGAATTTCCAAAACGATGTTGAACAGAAATGGAGAAGGTGGACAGTCTTGCTGTATTTTATCAAATGTATTTTTGGCATCTATTGATATGATCATATGGTTTTTATCTTTCAATTTGATGATGTGTATATTGCATTTATTGATTTACAAATGTTATACCATCCTTACATCCCTGGGATGAAACGAACTTGATCACTGTGTATGATCTTTGTAATGTACAGCTGAATCCAATTGGTCAATATCTTATTGAGAATTTTAGCATCTATGTTCATCAGAAATATTGGCCTATACCTTTCTTTCTTAGTTGTGTCCTGCCTTGGTTTTGGGATTAGAATAATATTGGCCTCCAGAAAGAGTTTGGGAGTCTTTCCTCTTCCTGGATTTTTTGGTGTAGGTTGAGAAGGTTAGGAGTTAGTTCTTCTTTAAATGTTTGGTAAAATTCACCTGTGTCGCCATCCAGTCCAGGGCTTTTGTGCTTTGGGAGATTTTGGATTACTTCTTGTTATTGGCCTATTCAGGCTTTCTGCTTCTTCTGGGTTCAGTTTTGGTAGATTATACATTTCCAGAAATGTGTCCATTTCATCCAGGTTGTCATATTTTTTGTCATAGAGTTTTTTGTAGTAATTTCTTACAACCTTTTGTATTTCTGAGGTATCAGTTGCGATTTCTCCTTTGTCAGTTCTGACTCTGTTTATTTGGGTCCTTCCTCTCTTTTTCTTGATGAGTTGGATAAAGGCTTTCCAATTTTGTTTATTTTTTCAAAGAGCCAGCTCCTGGACCTGATGGTTCTTCGAATTGTAGTTTGAATCTCTGAGTTATTTAGTTCTGCTCTGATCTTGATGATTTTCTTCCTTCTACTTGCTCTGGGCTTTGTTTGTTGTTGCTCCTCTAGTTCTTGCAGCTTTGTGGTTAGGTTGTTTTTATAAACTTCTTGTAATCTTTTTAAGTAGGACTGTGTTGCTATAAATTCCCTCTGAGCACTGCCTTTGCTGTATCCCATAGGTTTTGGGCTGCTGTGTGTTCATTGTTATTTGTTTCCAGGAACTTTTTGATTTCACCTTTGATCTCATTGTTAACCCATTCATTACTTAAAAGGATGTTATTCAGTGTCTGTATGTTAGAGAATTTTTGTTTTTCCTTGAGATTGGTTTCTAGTTTCAAGCTATTGTGATCTGAAAAGATGCCTTGTATGATTTCAATTTTCCTGTATTTGTGGAGGCTTGTCTTGTGACATACCATGTGGTCTATCTTAGAGAATGATCCATGTGCATTTGAAAAGAATGTGTATTTTGCTTCTTTGGTGTAAAAGACTCTGTATACATCAGTTAGGTCCATTTCCTCTAGAATGTTGTTCAGTGCCACATCTTTGGGGAAATTTTGTTTGGAAGATCTGCCCATTGTTGATAGTGGGGTATTATAATCCCCTACTATTAGTGTATTGCTGTCTATATCTTTCTTAAAGTCCTCCAAGATTTTCCTTATATGTTTCATAGCTCCTATGTTGGGTGCGTATATATTTACCATAGTTATTTCTTCTTGATGGATTGTTCCCTTAAGTATTAGATAATGTCCTTCTTTGTCTCTTTTTATTGCCTTCATTGTAAAATCTATTTTGTCTGAAATAAGTATTGCTACTCCAGCTTTATTGTCATGTCCATTTGTTTGATATATATTTTTCCATCCCTTCACTCTCAATCTGTGTCAATCTTTTGTTCTGAGGTGGGTTTCTTGAAGACAGCATATATGTAGGTCATGTTTTCTTATCCATTAGGCTACCCTATGTCTTTTGAATGGTGCATTTAATCCATTTACATTTAAGGTTATTATTGGATGATACTTATTTATTGCCATTTTCTCCCTTTGTGTCTGTATTTCTCTTTGGCTTTCTCTGTTTCTTCATTTTATTTATTTATTTATTTTAAAATCAGATCCTTTAGCATTTCTTGCAATGCTGGTTTGGTAGAGATGTATTCTTTTAGTCTTCTTTTGTCTGGGAAACTCCTTGTTTCTCCTTCCATCTTGAATGAGAGTCTTGCTGGGTAGAATATTCTTGGTTGCAGGCCTTTGTTTACCATTACTTGAAATACTTTTTGCCATTCCCTTCTGGCTTGAATTGTTTCTGTTGAATAATCATATGATAGCCTTATTGGAGCCCCCTTATATGTTATTTGTCATTTCTTTCTTGATGCTTTTAGGATTCTCTCTTTGTCTTTGTAATTAGCCATTTTATTAAAAATGTGCCTTGGTGTTGGTCTGTTTGGATTCATCTTCATTGGGACCCTCTGTGCTTTCTGAACTTGATTAATGTTTTCACTCATCATGTTCGAGAAATTTTCTATCATGACTTTTTTGAACAGGTTTCCCATTCCTTGTTTCCCTTCTCCTTCTGGTATCCTTATAATATGGATGTTGTTACGTTCATGTTGTCCTGAACCTCTCTTAAACCCTCTTCAATCTTGTTTAGCCTTTTTTTATTCTCTTTTTTTGTCTTGGAATATTTGTCTACATTATCCTCTAATTTGCTGATCCGGTCCTCTGCTTCCTCTAGCCTATTGTTGATTCTTTTTACTGTATTCTTCAATTCAGAACTTGTATTCTTCATTTCCTCCTGGCACTTACTGATAGTTTCTATGTCCTCTTTGATGCTGTTGTAGCTCTCAGTAAGTTCCTTGTAACTTCCCTGGAGTTGTTTATAGTTTTCTTTGAGCTGGCTAAGCTCATTGAGCTTCTCTATGATCATTCTTTTGAATTCCTTATCTGATATTTCGTGTGCCTCTGTTTCATTTGGTGGTCTTTCTGGGGATTCTTCCTTTCCTTTTGGTGATGGACTGATTCTTTTTTTGCCCCATTTTGGGTGTCTGTTGTTGCTTGCTTTTTGTTTTTTGCTTCTTTCCTTGGATTAATCTGTTTTGCTTCCTTGCCTTAGTTGAGCACCCTTCTGTGTTAGGAGATATGTGGAGTTCAGCATTGCAGTCTCCCAGATTTTCTCTACTTGTTGTTCTTAGTTTGGCCTTTATTTGGGCTGTTTGGTTGTATTCTGGATTGGCTGTGTATGTTGCTCCTTTCCTTCCAGTCAAGACACTTCTTCTATCCTTTCTCACAGAAATGAGGAGGGGGAGAATCAGAAAGCCTCTAGTATGAGTGAACAGTATAAGCCTATGTATATAGTTTCCGCCATCTGCCTCCCTGTTCACCCTTAGTGGTCTCTGATTGGTCCAGGTGGAGCCAGGACCTGTGGGCTTTTAGCAGGAAAAGAAAAAAAGAAAAAGAAAAAAAAAAGATAATAATAATAAGAAGAAATGGTTTAGATGGTTGTTCATCCTTAACAATCCCTGATTGGTCAGGATGGAGCCACGACCCGAGGGCTTTGATCAGAAAAAAAAAAGTATATATATATATTTTTCTTATTATATGTATATATATATACATATAATAAGAAAAAAACGTTTAGATACTGTTCACCCTTAATGATCCATGATTGGACCAGGTGGAGCCAGGACCTGTGGGCTTATAGCAGAGAAAAAAAAAATTTTAATTAAAAAAAAAAAAGTTAAAAATAACAAGAAAAAGAAAAAAATATTAATAGTAAATAAAGGGTTTAGGTGGCTGTGCACCCTTTATGATCTCTGATTGGTCCAGGTGGAGCCAGGGCCTGTAGGCTTTTAGCAGGAATAAAAGAAAAAAAAAAATTTTAATTTTAAAAAGGGAAGGGAAAAAAAAAAGAAAAAGGAAGAAAGAAAAGAATAAAGAAAGGGTTTGGGTGGCTGGGGAGGGGAGGAATATTTTGATTGAGGATTGGGAAAGCGTTGTAGCCAGAGAGTGAATAGACTTTAAATCAAGAGTAGGGGGAGGGTCTTGGGTATTTAGTTGGATTGAGATAGGGGAGGATTAAAAATACATGAGAAGTAACTTTTGAAAAGGATATGTTAGGGATTAATAGTTCGTGTAGCTCCCAGTGTAACTCAGGTGCTTGAGATAAGCAGAGGTCCATTTCCTGAGTCCATCTTTTTCTTGGTCAGGTCTCTGCAGTCTACAGTCTAGCTGGTCTTGGAGTGGCAGGGCCTATGATTGTCACAGTCAGGGCTGATTCTGAGTGTAAGCCCCCAGGTAGGCTGGGCCTCCAGTAGCCTAGCTGGGTTTCAGGGCTGCTGGTTTCTGGGGCCCTTCCTTTTCTTCCATTTGAAGTCCAACAGGGTGCCCCTTCAGCTCCTGGAGGAGGTTCCTGCCTTTGATGGACACCTGGTACCCCTACAGGGTGGCCTGCAACCTCGCTGGCTCCTGTGATTACTGGCCCTGCCCCTGCAGCTCCTGGAGGAGGCAGCCTCTGTCTGTCAACAGTGTCCAGGGTCTGCCAATACTGCCCAGCTCCCCTGGGTGAGGGCCAATCCTCCAAGCAGACCAGCTCTCCAAGATTCCTTCGTGCCACCTCTGTGATGGGAGCCTGGCTTCCCAGAGTGTCTGCAGTGCAGCCTTTGTAGAAGGCAATGGGCAGGTCAGTTGCCCCAGCTACAAGTTCCCAGCTCCCAGTTTGGAGTTTCTGCGGGAGCCTGGGGGCCTGTGTGGGTGCACAAGGCTGGGCCTTTCCCCTTGCAGCGGCTTCAAGCTGCTGTTTCCCCAGTGGCCCAGTAGCACCATTTTCAGCCCTCTCACCACCGCGGCATGTGTACTTCCCTGCTCCCCAGCTCCTACTCCCTGTAGGACTCTTCTCCTCAGCCTCTGACCCAGTGAGGAGCTTCCTCTCCCTGTTGCCGGAGCGAGACTCTCACACAGTCCCTCCCCTGCAGGAGTTCAATTCCTCGTTCCCTCCTGCGTTTGCCCTTGCTGCCCACACTTCACTGTTCAGATTTTTAGTCATCAGGGAGCCTGGAGCTGGCTTCAGTTAAACACACCCGTCTGGGTAGAGCTGCCACTGCCCAGAGCCGACCTCGCCCTGCCTGCAGGTTTGGAACTGTCTCACCTGCTCTCCTGTAGGTCTCTGCTGCCTCTGGGCTGTGCTCCCCTGAGTCCAGATGCTGACCGCTCCAATTCTTAGGGACCTGAAGATGTCTTGCGCTCCCTATCCTATCCACTAGCTGCTCTGGTACTCGAGAACACCATCAGCACTGCTCTCTACTCTGTCGCCATCTTTGATCTCCTAAGGTTGTTTCTTTTCTTTTGCTTTTAGGTGAACCATTACTACAGGTAAGAGGTGAGCTCTCAGGAGGAAAAATAAAAAATCCTTTTTGTAGTTTCAAAATGTATTTGTTTTCATCAAAGACTAACAAAAAAAAGCAAAGAAACTGAAATAGTCAATGAAAATGAAGCCTTTTAATTTGCCTTTGCTTTTGCTTGCTTGAGGGCCACATTAAAAGCAAAGATTTATAAAGGCCTTTTGAGTAGACCACCTCCAGAATTTCAAGGCTTTGAGACAGGTCCTTTTTCCATAGTTGAGAATCACCATGGAATTCCAAACTTCAGATTACTTTGAAGATGACACAGACTGTCACCTATGCCCGTGGACCCACGAAGAGTTTTTCTAGAACCTGAGAAAGGATTAGGAAGCTCTTTAAGCCCAGTAATTGATCTATACAGTGGACCACACCCTCATTATCCTCTGAAGCTTATTGAAGTTATATGTGCAATTGAAGCTGGTTGCAGGATGAGTCAAACAAAACTATCCTTGGAGAGATCATACATATGCATTAACTAAGTCTTTAAAAAAGACTTTAATAATAGCATACCACCACCAGGTTGAATTGTGCATTAGATTAATTCATGTGAAGAAAGAATTGAATCTTTTTTATCATCATTCAGAAGGCAAGATTAAAAAATAGAGCAAAAGTAAGCAATCTCTGAAGTTAATTACTGTCTTCACTAAAATGTTACTTTTTTCATTTAATAAACATTTGTGTTATTTGAGAATGCAATATTTATAAGATTGTATAAAAGGTGTTATATGCAGAAGCAAAAGCTATAACTATTATTTAGTAAGCACAAGTATTCATATTACATCAAAGTAATGCACTTAAACAAAAGCCTTGCATCTAAATTACAAAGAGAAAGAACACAAGCATCAAGTTTAGGTGCAAAAAAAAAGGAAATTTGAGTTTTTGATAAGACAGTTTGCATTTTCTTCACATCTGTTCTTACTTTGGCATGGCACATTTTAGATGTTCAATTGATATTGATTGGACTGAATTGTCTGTTGAACAAAACAGGAATCACAAAAAGGAGGTAGGCAACCCCTTTTATATAAAAGACACTATAAGTCATTTATATGAGGGGTTTACAAATTAGAGGACATGGACCAAATAAATGTTGCCTACTGTATAAGAACAGAGCTATGAATATTTCTGTTTTCACACTACCTTGTGGCCCATAAAGACTAAAGTATTTCCTATTTGATTTTTTACTATCTGATCCTTTCACGTAAAATACTATCTGGTTCCTTATGGGGCCCACTCCTGACCCATATGTCAACTTATATTGTGAAAAAAAGAGAATATCCGTGACCTTCCATCTATAAACCTTCCCGGAATCATCAATTTCAGGCTAGTTTATATTATAAAACCCATGTGTCCTTAGGAACATAGTAATGAAATAATGTTGCCAAATGTCAATGGAAAAAAATGAGAAGCATGTACAATAGTCACATTAAAAAACACTGGAGTTACACAGTCATGAGTTTGAATCCTGGGTCCAGGACCTGTGAGCAGTGAGATTTGGGGAAAATTAATTAACATCCACACATTCATGTTCTCTTCCAGAAAACAGGGGTGGAAAGTTCATTTCTAGTCATAAGGATTAATTGTTTCATAATACAATGAAACTTCACTTTCTGGGCTCTCTCCAGCGGTACTAAAGTAGGAAATGAGTATTTTATTCAAATATTTCACCTAAAAGTAAAGACAAATTCTTTCCATGTTGGCTCCTAAACTTCTGCATGCCTCAATATGCAACAATAACAACAACCACATAAGAAAATTCAACTGGAGTGCAGGTGCTTTATTCAAAAGTTCTTGGACTCAGAGTTAGGAAACTAGTCTGGTTCCAATGCTAAAATATCATATATCAGAACAATTGGAGTGGGAGACTTTCTCTATAAAAAAATTAAATCTCAAGTTAAAATGCTGTGGTATTATAATAATAGGCAAATAGTTATATGGAAGAGAAACAAGTTCAGAAAAGTGTGTGTGTATATGTGTGTGTGAGTATTCATATTAATAAGGAAATATCTGTATACTCAGTAAATGAGTTGTTGACACTGTTTACTATTTGGAGGAAAAAAAACAAAGTTATATCCCAATGTCATTACATACACAAAACTAAATCCACATGGATTTTAAAAGCTATTATTTTAATAATAAAGATAAGAAAAAACATTAAAAGAAAATATAATATATTTTTATATGAGAACATGAAAGACCTTCTTAAGTAAATTACACCCTCTAGAACAATAAAAGAAAAATGTGACATGCGTTGGTATAATAATTGAAGACTTTTCTTTTTCTTTCAAGATTCCATCCACTGTTTTCAGAGAGAGGGGAGGGGAGAGATGCAGAGAGGGAGAGAGACATCAATGTATGGTTGCCTTTCACCTGCCCCCAGCTGTAGACCTGGCTGTAGACCTGGCTTGCAACCTGGTTATGTGCCCTGGCTGGGAATCAAACCAGCAACCTTTGGGTTTGCAGGCTGGCATCTTATCCACTGTGCCATCAGCCATGGCTAGTTGAAGACTTTTATGACTATAAAAATTCTAAGTAAAATTAAAGGATAAGATATATAATGGAAAAATTTTAATATGTTTGGAAACCAAAGCTGTAATATCAAGAATATATTTAAAAGCTCCTACATAATAATCAGTAAAACAAAAACAGATAAAATAATAAGCAAATAATTTATATATGAAAAACTACAAATGACCAATACAAAAAAAAAGTCACTCCCTTATCTGGAGTCAAAATTAGAAAAAATTTTAAATCACACTTTTCTCATGCATTAGCATGTTAAAAAATTTTGTTTGAAAATATTCATTGTGTGTCTGGGCACAGGGAACATGGATATGTTCATAGAGCACTAATAGACAATACTTACAAAGTAATCACTATGTACAGGCAATGTCTTAAGACTATACATGTTCTTAACAATTTTATAAGAGGAATATTATTTTTTCCCCATTTCTCAAATGATAAAATCAAGTTACAGAGAGAGTTTAAACAACTTTCCAAGATTACTTAACTACCAAATAGTCTTTCCCATTGTAAAATCTTGGCATCCTTATGAAAGAGCAGTTGACCATACATGCATGAATTTATTTCTGGGCTCTCTGTTCTGTTCCTTTGGTCTATTTGGCTGTCTTTAGGCCAATTCCACACTATTTTAATTATTTTAATTATGTCATATATTCTAAAATCAGGAAGTATAATGTCTCAAGCTTTATTCTTTTTTTCCTCAAGATCACTTTGAGAGGGGAGCAAAAAAAGGGGTTGGATGTAATACAACAATAAAATTTTTAAAAAATCACTTTGAATATTCTAGGTGTTTTGTGGTTCCATATTAATTTTTTTACCTCTGTAAAATATACCACTGAGATTCTGAAAATATACCATTTTGAGGTATATTCACTATAAATCATTTTGGGTAGTGTATGTATACAGTTGAACTTTTTGGAGGGTAGGGGAGAGGAATGTCTCTTTTTTTTATGCAAGTACACCATAGAATCTTGCGATGTTGCCAACATCAATTCAATCCTGGGGCACAGTCTACACATCCTTTGCAGCTGGTCCTGTGATGACAGAATCTGTCATCTCTCCTTCATTGTTTACTGTGGCCCCTGCATTATCTTCAAAATAAAGAAACATGCCATGTTTCCCTCACTAGGACTTTTGTCATCAAATTACCACTGTGGGATGTACATCCGTTCTGAATTCTGGTTGCCTGTTTTGACTGTAGCCATCACCACGTCTCCCACACCAGCAGCAAAAACCTTGTTCAGCCATCCTTGTTCCTCTTTACAAGGTGCTGTACAGACTTTGGGCTCTTGTGTTATCAGCACAGTTGATCAATGACTCCTACTAGGAGACTCATAGAAATCCAGAATTTTTCTCTAGACTCACCATGTCCTCACTTTGACATCTTGAATGCCAGAAAGATACCCAACTGAATACTGATCAGTCTTAAAAATGAGAAACTCCAACCATTTGCAGCAACTTGGTGAAATTAGTAATTTAAGTACTCAAAGAGAATAAGTACTGCTTGATATCCTTTATGTGAGGCATCTAAAAATTAGAGTTAGAGAAGCAGTGAGCAGAATGATGGCTGCCAAGGGACAGGAGAGGAAGATACAGAGTTTCTCTTCAATGAGCAGAAAGTCACAGTTATACAAGATGTGTAAGTTCTAGAGTGTCAATAGTAAACAGTAAGTTATTGTGCACTATATTTGCTAAGAAATGAGAACTAGTGACACATTCTTACCACCAAACAAATAAACAAACAAAAAAGCAAAATGACACAAGCAAACTTTCGGATATGATGGATAAGCTTTTGACTTTGATTGTGGTGATGGTAACACTGGTGATGCATATGTCCAAACTCAACAGTTTGTATACCCTTAATTATAAGCAGCTTTTGCAAATCCATTATACCTCAGTACAGCTGATTTTAAAAAGATATGTGTATCTATAAATAGAAGCATAGAAAAATCATTAGAAAATGAAACATAAAATGTAGAGTGGGATTATAAAGGAGACTGCACAGGAACTCTCATGTTTTTTATCATATGTTCTTTTTGTATATTAACTTTTACAAAGAAAATTATATTCATAAACTATGATCCTTACAAAATATCTTTAAAGACATTTACACTACATACCATTCCGTAAAGATCATTCTTCAGAAATGAGTCATTAATTTGGTAGAGTATCTTTTGCATAAACAGACATGCCAGTTGAAAAGTTTAAAGATTGTAAGATCACATATACTCACAAAGGCCTAATTTTGCAGTTCCAGATTTAGTTTAGGGAGAAAACTTACTAGCATTCTGTTTTAGATACCTCATGTAATATGTACATTAAACAAAGTAATTCTTGCAAAGTAATTGAAGGTTGAAGTAGCATTTCCCGAAGTATGTTTCCCTATTTAAAATAAACCCCAACATTGTTTTTCCTGAATGGACCAAAATAATGCCTATATTTTCTTTACCAGGGTTTGGTTAGCTCTCATCTGGTGTTGATAACTGATGGCAAGAAGTGTTTATACCTTCTGTTTTTACCCTGAGTCTTACTCCATAGTTTGCTTAAACAGAAAGAAACATTAATCACTTCTCCCTCAAAGCTCAAAATAGAATGGCTAATTTTCAGGAATTAATCTTTACCTCTAAACAAGATTATTCTTTCAGATCCATACTCCCAAGACACGTACCTTAACATTGTGACTCGCTGAGCTGGTGGGCCAAAGCAAGTGGTACTCACTCTTGATCTGCTTCTGATCTTGTGTTCTGATGCATATATTTCAGTTACTCTAATGATGAAAACAGGGAAAATTTGCTCTCACCTCATCTCCCATTGACTTTCCAAAGAGTGTTTATTTTGGCTGTTATAAACTATCTTACACAGAGAGCTGTGCTCCTCAATTAAGCCTATCTTTAACGTCTGTCAAAACAACCTCTCCGCTCAGGTGAAAAAAGAGCTTGAAGCCAATGCTTTCAGAGGTGGCATCTTTTATTTTTTTAAATTGTATTTATTTGGTTGGCATTTATTAATAAAATTATAAAGGTTTCAAGTGTACAATTCTATAGTACATCATCTGTATATTGTGTTGTGTGTTAACTACCCAAAGTCAGATCTCCTTCCATCATCATGTATGTGACCCCCTTTATCCTATTCTAGCTTCCTTCAGCCACTTTTCCCCCTGGTAACCACCATTACTTTTGTCTGTGTCTATGAGTATGGATTTTAAGAATATTGTGTTAAGTGAAATAAGTCAAACAGAAGGTCAAGAATCATAGGGGAAAAGGGGTTGGGGGGAGGGGGGAGGCAGAGGCAAAGAAGGGGAACAGCTTAGACAAGAACCTAGTATAAAGGAACCATGGACATGGACAACAGGTGGGATTGATTTTGGGGTGAATGGGTGGGTGGGGAGGGGGACAGAAGGGAGCAAAAAGGGGATGGATGTAATACAACAACAATAAAATTTTTAAAAAATCATAAGATTATACTCATATGTGTGATATAAAACTGAAAGCAACAAATGAACAAACAAGACAAACAAACAAAAACTCAGACACCAAGCCAGCAAACTTGACCTTCATAGTGAACAACCATAACAAAACTGCTATGAAGTCAAATAAACAGCTTAGAGAAGGGAGCATAAGATAAGGAAATTAGAGAATGGGTTCTGGACTCAGGCTGCCTGGGTTTGAATCCTGCTTTTCTCATTCTCTGCCTATTCAACTTCAGGTAGATATATACATGTATGTTTTCTCAACTATAAAATTAAGATTAAAACATAGTAATACTTCACAGGCTTATGAGGATTAAATTAGATAATACACACGTAAAGATTTTAGGAAAATGTCTGATACTCAGTGGCTCACAAGATTAGTATCTTTTCATTATCATTTCACTCCTTCATGCAAAGGTTTGTAAAAGAGGACTATTGTGGGCTGAATTGTATTCCTTTAAATTGTGTATGTCGAAGTCCCAAATTTCAGTACCTCAGAATTTAATCATATTGGGATATAGCTCTTTAAAGAGACAATTGTGATTAAATGAGGTTCTAAGGGTGAGGTCCTAATAAAATATGGCTGGTGTCCTTATAAGAAGAAGAGACAGAGACTAGGCCATATGTAGTCACAGCAAAAAGGTGCTACCTGCAACACAAGGCATGAGGCCTCATGGGGAAACCAAACCTGCTGACACTATGATGTTGGACTTCAAGTCTCTGGAACTGTGAGACAATAAAATTTTGTTTTACACATCTGGTCTATGGTATTTTGCCATGGTGGCTTTAGCATACTAAAGGATATATTTGCTAATTGATTTCTACCTTTTTTGAAGTTACATACTTTGCAAAATACAGTAACCCCTTCATGTTTCTACACTTTAATGGAGAAAAGAGGGCCAAAAAAAGGGGAAAAGGGGTGGTAGGGTGGAAAAAGGAGCAAATAAATAGCTTTAAGTCTTTTAGCCTTTTAAGAAAAACAATAAATGTGCAAGAGAAACCCAAGACCTAGACACTGAATGAGTCATGAAAAATAAGTGGCTAATTTAGCATCCTATTGTATTTGTTTTTATTTCATTAACTGTAATGTTTTACAATGTAAAGACCACAATTACTTTTACCTAAATATTTGTATTTGACAACCTTTACTTTCCATCCTTTGTATCACTCTTAGAGCTGTTTCTCTAAATATTTGAAACCTCTTTGGAGATTTTCTAGTGCAATTAGTTTTTTAGTAAAACTTCTGAAGCCTTCTATACCTAAGGTAATTTTAATTGCATACTTACACTTACCGTGAATATCACTGAAATGTTGCTGTTGCTCTTTGCTGTGAAGGGGCAAGTGACAATTTTCCCAAAGCCTTAAGGGGGAAAGACAGGAACAGGATTTAATTATTTTCTTTCAACCTTTCCCACTATTGCCAACTGATTTTCTTCCCAGGCAGTACCTGCTTACCTCTCCCAAAACACCAACTCATGGTCCTCAGTCACTCCCAGTTTCATGTTTTGGAGTTGACTCCTAAGACCTATGCTTTATCCTCTCACTTCTAACATTTTTCCAGGTTGATTCCCATGGAGAAAGTGGTGATAGTCAGGAACGCTTGCTAATTTACTCTCTTGGCAGAAATAAAATTTTGTATATTCTAACTCTACACTTGACGTAACTACATAAACCTGAATATGCATTTGTTCATACTTCACATACATTTTCACCTACGCATACCTCTGGACCCCACTGTGTAAGTGCCTGTTACATATGTTATGTAAACGATATGCTAAAGTCAATATATATGTGCCAATATCTCATTATTTCAATATAAACATTTTCATTAATCAGGGAGTACTTCTAGGCTTTTATTTCTCCAAAAAGCAAGACTACTAAAATGCAAAATAATAATAAATAATCATGTTTAAATAGAATTGTACGGATTCACAAAGAAATCAGTAACTGCATTTAAGAGGCATAACTCTCCCTCCTTATAAAAATAACAAAAAAAGTAGCTGTTTGAATATTGCAAGCAAATGAAGGGATGTGAGTAAAAACAGGGTGAGGTAAACAAGGAATCCACGGATACTTTAAATCAGAAAGTGAGTCTGTAAGCCTATGCAAATATCAGCAAATTAAAGCTATTCTAGAGGCCATTCTTTGTTGACATGGTAAATTTAACTGAATCAAATAATGCAGACAGTGTGTGGAGTCTCTGACTATAAAAGGTAATAATGACAATTTCCTTAACAGGCTTTACAACCCAATCAAGCAAATGAGCTTTAAAATATCAATCTTCAACATTTTAATATTCCAAAGTTTTTTTTAATTGCTCTTATCACATTGGAGGTTAATTATTTTTTAATTAATTTATTTTCTATATTTTTAAATTTAATTTTATTGTTGTTGTATTACATCCATCCCCTTTTTACTCCCCTCTGTCCCTTTCCCCACCCACCCACTCCCCCACAAAGTCAATCCCATTTGTTGTCCATGTCCATGGTTCTTCCATATTAGTTTCTTGACTAAACTGCTCCCTTTCTTTGCCTCTTCCTCCCCTCTCCCCCCCACCCTCTACCCACTGAAGGTCTATTCATGTATCTGGTTCTGTTTTGCTTGTTTGTTTATTTTGTTCATTATTGTCCTGTAATGGTGAGATCATATGGTATTTGTATTTCACCGAGTGGCTTATTTCACTAAGCATGATACTCTCCAGTTCCATCGATGTTGTTGTGAAGGATAGAGGTTCCTTCTTTCTTTCTGCTGTGTAGTATTCCATTGTGTAAATGTACCAAGTTTTTTTGATCCAACCATCCACTGATGGGCACTTAGGCTGTTTCCAGCACTTGGCTATTGTAAATAGTGCTGCTATGAACATAGAGGTAGATAGGTTCTTATGAACTGGTGTTTCAGGGTTCTTCGGATATAGTCCTAGTAGTTGTGCAAAAGGCAGTTCCATTTTTAGTTTTTTAAGGAAACTCCATACTGTTTTCCATAGTGCTTGCACCAGCCTGCTTTTCCACCAGCAGTGCACCAGGGTTCTTTTTCCCCACATCCTCGCCAACACTTGTTGTTTGTTGATTTGTTGATGATTGCCATTCTGACAGGTGTGAGGTGGTATCTTATTGTGGTTTTCATTTGCATCTCTGATTGCTAGTGATGTTGAGCATTTTTTCATATCCCTTTGGGCCCTTTGTAAGTCTTCCCTAGATAGTCCTCTGTTCAGGTCTTTCACCCATTTTTTAATTGGGCTGTCACCCTGGTGTTGAGTTGCATAAATTCTTTATATATTTTGGATATTAAACCCTTGTCTAAGATATCATTGGCAAATATGTTTTCCCATACAGTTGGTTCCCTTTGAAATTTGCTGGTGTTTTCTTTAGCTGAATAGAAACTATTCAGTTTGATATAGTCCTGTCTGTTTATTTGTTCTTGTCTTTCCTTTGCCCCTGGAGAAGTATCAATACACATATTTCTGCATAGGATATCTAAAATTTTACTGCTTATATTTCTCTCCAGGACCTTTATGGTGGCACTCCTTATATTTAAGTCCTTTATCTATCTTGAGTTTATTCTGGTGTATGGTGTAAGTTGATGGTCTTGTTTTCTTTTATTTTTTCTTTCTTCCTTTCTTTCTTTTTTTGCATGTTGCTGTCCAGTTCTCTTAACACCACTTGTTGAAGAGACTGTTTTTATTCCATTTTCTGTTCCTTCTCCCTTTGTTGAATATTAATTGACCATAGAGTCCCGGGTTTATTTCTGGGCTCTCTATTCTGTTCCATTGACCTATATGTCTATTCTTATGCCAGTATCAAGACAGTACCAGTATCTGGTATCAAGACAGTACCAGACTGTCTTGATTACTGTAGTCTTGTAGTCTAGCTTGATGTCTGGTATTGTGATTCCTCCTACCTTGTTCATCCTTCTCAAGATTGCTGTGGCTATTTGTGGGTGTTTTTGGCTCCATGAAATACTTAAAGTATTTTTTTCTATTTCTGTGAAATATGTCATTGGTATTTTAATTGGGATTGCAGTGTATCTATAGATTGCTTTGGGTAGTATGGACATTTTAATGATGTTAATTCTTTCCATCCATAAACATCGTATATGCTTCCATTGATTTGTATCTTTCTTAATTTCCTTCTTCAGCTGTAGTTTTCTCAGTACAGGTCTTTTACCTCCTTGGTTCAGTTTATTCTTAAGTACTTTATTTTTCTTGTTGCTATGGTAAATGGGATTAGTTTTCCAGCTTCTATTTCTTATGTTTCATTATTGGTATAAAAATGCTTTTGATTTCTGAATATTGACTTTATATCCAGCTATTTTGCTGAATTTGCTTATTAAGTCAAGTAAGTTTTTTGTGGTACACTGTCATATCATCTGCAAATAATGGCAGTTTTACTTTCTCCTTTCCAATTTGGATACTTTGATCCCTTTTTCTTCTCTGATAGCTATGGCTAGAACTTCCAAAATGATATTGAACAGAAATGGAGAAAGCGGACAGCCTTGTCTTGTTCCTGATTTTAGGGGGAAGGTTTTTAGTTTTTGCCCATTAAGTATGATGTTGGCTTCAGGTTTCTCATACATGGCCTTTATGATGTTGAGGTATGCTCCCTTTATTCCCATTTTGCTGAGTGATTTTATCATAAATGGTTGCTGTACTTTATCAAATGCTTTTTCAGCATCTATTGATATGATCATATGGTTCTTGTCTTTCATTTTGTTGATGTGGTATATTACATTTATTGACTTGCAAATGTTATACCATCCTTGCATCCCTGGAATGAAACCCACTTGGTCATGGTGTATGTTTTGTTCAATGTATTGCTGGGTCCAGTTGGTCAATATTTTGTTGAGAATCTTAGCATCTATGTTCATCAGAGATATTGGCCTATAGTTTTCTTTCTTAGTTGTGTCTTGACCTGGTTTTGGGGTTAGAATAATATTGGCCTCATAGAAAGATTGTAGGAGTCTCCCCTCTTCTTGGATTTTTTGGAATAGGTTGAGAAGGATAGGAATTAGTTCTTCTCTAAATGTTTTGTAGAAATCACCTGTGTATCCATCTGGTCCAGCGCTCTTGTGCTTTGGGAGATTTTTGATTACTTCTTCAATTTCACAAGTTGTTATTGGTCTATTCAGGCTTTCTGTTTCTTCTGGATTCAGTGTTGGTAGATTATACATTTCCAGAAATGTGTCCATTTCACCCAGCTTGTCATATCTCTTGTCATATAATTGTATGTAGTAATTTCTTACAATCCTCTCTTCGTATTTCTGAAGTATCAGTTGTGATTTCTCCTCTGCCATTTCGGATTCTGTTTATTTGGGTCCTCTCTGTCTTTTTCTTGATGAGTCTGGTTAAAGGCTTGTTAATTTTGTTTAATTTTTTCAAAGAACCAGCTCCTGGACCTGTTGATTCTTTGAATGTAGTTTTAGTCTCTAAGTTATTTAATTTTACTCTGACTTGAGTTCCTTCTTTCTACTTGCTCTGGGCTTTGTTTGTTGTTGCTCCTCTAGTTCTTGCAGCTTTAAAGTTACATTGTTTGCATAAGCCTCTTCTGACATTTTTAGGTAGGCATGTATTGCTATGAATCTCCCTCTGAGGACTGCCTTTGCTGTGTTCCATGGGTTTTGGCCTGTTGTGTATTCATTGTCTTTTGTTTCCAGAAACTTTTTGATTTCATCTTTGATCTCATTGTTAAGCCATTCCTTACTTAAAAGTATGTTATTCAGTCTCCATAAGATAGGATGATTTTGTTTCTTTCCCTTGAGGTTGGTTTCTAGTTTCAAGCCATTGTGATTTAAGAAGATGCTTGGGATGATTTCAATTTTTCTATATTTGTGGAGGCTTGTCTTGTGACATACCATATGGTCTATCTTAGAAAATGTTCCATGTGCATTTGAAAAGAATGTGTATTTTGCTTCTTTGGGGTTAACTGTTCAGTATATATCAGTTAGGTCCATTTCCTCTAGAGTGTTGTTCAATGCCACAATATCCTTGGTGTTTTTGTTTGTTTGTTTGGAAGATCTGTCTATTGTTGATAATAGGGTATTAAAATCCTCTACTACTAGAGTGTTGGTGTCTATATCCTTCTTGAAGTCCTCCAAGATTTTCCTTATATATTTGAGAGCTCCTGTGTTGGGTGCTTATATGTTTATCAACGTTCTAACTTCTTGATGGATTATTCCCTTAAGTATTATGAAATGTCCTTTGTCTCTTTTAATGGCCTTTATCATAAAATCTATTTTTTCTGAAATAAGTATTGCTACTCCAGCCTTTTTTTTTATGTCCATTTGCTTGATATATATATTTCCATCCCTTCACTTTCAATCTGTGTCGATCTTTTGTTCTGAGGTGGGTCTCTTGAAGACAGTATATATGTGAGTCATGTTTCCTTATCCATTCAGCTATCGTATACTTTTGGTTGGCAAATGTAATCCATTTACATGTAAGGTTATTATTGATTGATACTTATTTATTGCCATTTTCCCCCTATGTACCTGTGTTCCTCTCTGTCTCTCTCTGTTTCTTCATCTTTCTAAAGCAGACTCTTTAGCATTTCTTGCAATGCTGGTTTGGTGGAGGTGTATTCTTTAGTGTTTTTTTGTCTGGGAAACTCCTTATTTCTCTTTCCATTTTGAATGAGACCCTTGCTGGGTAGAGTATTATTGATTGCAGGCCTTTGCTTTTTTCCCCATTACTTGCAATGTTCTTTGCCGTTCTCTTCTGGTTTATATTGTTTCTGTTGAATAATCATTTGCTAACCTTATCAGAGCCCCCTTATATGTTATTTGCTATTTCTCTCTTGACGTTTTTAGGATTCTCTCCTTGTCCTTGAAATTTGCCATTTTAATTATAATGTGTCTTGAAGTTGATCTGTTTGGATTCATCCTCATTGGGACCCACTATTCTTCGTGAACTTGAGTAACATTTTTACTCATTGTATTAGGGAAGTTTTTTATCATTACTTTTTTGAACAGGTTTTCCATTCCTTGTTTCTTTTCTTCTCCCGGTATCCCTATGATATGGATATTATTGTGTTTCATGTTGTCCTGCAGCTCTCTTAAAACCTCTTCATTCTTGTTTAGCCTTTTTTCATTTTGTTTCACTGTCTTGGAATATTTTTCTAGGTTGTCCTCCAGCTCGCAGATCTGATCCTCTGCTTCCTCTAGCCTGCTGTTGATTCCTTGTACTGTAGTCTTTAATTCAGAGATTGTATTCCTCATTTCCCCCTGGCTTCTACTGATAGTTTCTAAGTTCTTTTTAATGCTGGTGTAGTTCTCAGTAAGTTCCTTGTGGCTTCCCTGTAGTTCTTCATAGTTCCCCTGCAGTTTTTTGTTTGTTTGTTTGTTTGTTTTTGAGCTGGCTGAGCTCATTGAGCTTCTCTATCATCATTTTGAATTCCATATCTGGGCATTTCTTGCCTCTGTTTCATTTAATGATCTTTGTGGGGATTCCTCCTTTCCTTGTGGTGATGCACGGTTTCTTTTTCTTCCCATTTTTAGCCTTTATTGTAATCCATTCAGACTGCAATCAGCTGCCAGTGTAAGGTACTGCTAGGCTGGAAGGATTGATTTAGTCATAATCCTATCAATCTGTAATCCAACACCAGGTTCAGATGCTGCTTACAGACTGATTCAGTTGTAAATCACTGAACCAGCTATCAAACTCAGGCCTTGCTGGGCTAGACAGAGAGGTTCAATTGTAGTCCAATGGATCAGCTGGCAGCTCAGGTGCAGCTTGGTAGGACAGATTCAGACATAATCAATTAATCTGTGATTGGCCACCAGGCTCAGGAGCCACTGGGCTGGACAGTAAGGTACAATTGTAATCCAATGAATCTGTGATTAGCCACAAGGCTCAGGTGGTGCTGGACTCAACTGTAAGATTCTGCTGTAATCCAATGAATTTGTGATCAGACACCTGGGTGTCCAGTGGGTGGGACAAACCAACTCAGTTGTGAACCAGTGAATCCACCATCAGCCACCAGGCTCACTTGCCACTGTGTGGAGCTGACTGCCTGGACCCAGCTGTAATTCAGAGAGTTTGTAATCAGCCACCAGGCCCAGGCTCTGCTGAGCAAGAGATATCTCTTCAGGTGCCAACTATTGTATCTATGCTCAGACAGGACAGGAAGGGGAAGGTTTATTTAAATGTAAATCAGAGAATTGTGATCAGGCACCAGGCTCCAGCACTGCTGGGCAGGGAATATTGCTTCAAGTGGGCGGGGCTATGAGGACGCTTGTAAGGAAGCCACTTGGTGCAGCTGTAGTCCATCCCAGGTGTGGGTGATGAGTCAGCACCAGGACCCCAACAGATGCCTCCCCACTTCTCCAAGCCACTGCAGCAAACTCTCCCCATGCATCTCCAGCCCTCTCTGTCCTCCCTCCACTGGAGCCCAGGGTAAGTGGGTGCCAGTGTATTTTCATTGTGGTCACCCTAGTAGTTCTCTGTCTCCAGTGCTCTCTCAGGCTAGTAAACTCCACAGCTTTCCTCCCTTCTCAGTTGGATGCTGCTCTGCTCTCCATCATGTTGCTATAGCTGGAAATCCCAGGTTGGGGACCAGAACCCCCCCTTTTCAGGTGGAGCCCCTGGCTCCATTCCTTCAGCTGCTACTTCTGATGTGGGCTCAGCCACCTCTCTCAAGTTTCTGTGATTCTTACCAGTCACATTGTCATGAAGTATCCTCTCCTGTCCGTGGTTATGGGACTTTTTCCAGCTGGTATTCTGTTGGTAATTCCAGCTGACTTTTTCTCCAAAAAAGTAATTCCAAATGTGACCTGGGAGGAGATTACTTGTAGCTCCATTTACTCCCCCACCATCTTGCTGGCCTCTGAGCCTAATTTATTTTGTACTTGTTAATCTTATTAGGAGAGTTTTATTTGGTAAAATGAACCATTTCTCATCATTTTAGGACTGTACCTCAAACACAGTGTTGTGTTTTGTGCTCCAGCCATTGTGACATTGCATATCGAAAGTGGAAAATTAGAACTATCCACATCCTTTCTCACTTGAAGTGAGAGATTAAACCGTTTAAAACAGAAAAAAACTTCATCTGTTCCCTATAGCCTGAAGGAGGAAAATATGAATAAAGATTACAAGTGTTAAACTACTTAATTTTACATAAATGAGACAGATTTATAAAAAGAGCCTACAAAAATAATGGATAGTAGTTTCTAAGGCTGTCATAACAAATTACCACAAAATGGGTGGCTTAAAACAACAAAAATGTATTCTCTCACAGTTCTTGTGATCTGAAGCCTAAAATCAAGCTATTGGTAGAGCCTCAGAAGTCAATAGACCAGAGCCTCCCCTAATACAGCATGGCTTCATTTCAAGTAATAGCATCAACAAAGGCTGACTCCATTTTCAAATATGGTCAGCAATACCAGTGGTGATTATTTGAACAGGTTTTTTATGTTTGTTTGTTTGTTTGTTTGTTTTTGCTTAAACAAACAGACATTATCTCACATAACATTAAGTCTGTAAGTAGGGCCAGTTACAGAGTTGTTGTTTTAGTAGCTTAGATATCAACAAGGAGCTAGACAGTGTGTAAATCTGTGATTTATCATTCACACATTGCTTTATCTTCATACTAGTTCTCTTCTGGTCATAGATGACTGCTAATAGAAAATGGGGAAAAAATTGTTCCTTGCTTTTATATTAGGCAAAAGGGAGAGGGATAAGCTGATAAATGAATGGAGGAGGGAGGGTAAGAGAACTTGCTGCCTCAAATGTTGAATAAAAGTTCTTCCATCTAGTTGACTGGGTCACACTGTGATCAATAAGATCCACCAGGCAAATGCCATGCACTAATTTGCAGAATTTATATCCAAAGTTGGAAGTGAGGTCAGTGTCAGATCCTAGGGATTCTGGACCATCAGTTTCTGATAGCAGGGAGGCTGGTGACACACACAGACGTACGCTGAGTCTTGAGAAGATTTGACATGCTTTATTGCAAGTGGCAGCCTAAGGATCACATGGTGGAACAGCTAGCATCGGTGTCCTCATGCAAGGTTGGCCCACCCTTTTCACAGTTGCACTTAGGTTAATGACTGCCAAGAATCCAGGCATCCCTGCACCCCATTCTCTTGCTTCCATGAGTCTGGGCACTGAGGGTGTCTGTGTTCCATGCATGGTTTTTCTGCCCTCCCACAACAGTAGCATGGTTAGCTTATAGTAAGAGCATCTTATCTACACATTGGAACAAAGGAGGCTCTAAACACCTTAGAACAAAGGGGCTGTGTACCCCAAGGTGACAACTGTCTGCTCAGAGTGGCTAAATTTGTTACCCTTGGGGCTCAGTGTTCTGGGGCTCTGGAAACAAGATTAGCTTCAAGGTTATCTCCCCAATTGACACAGTGGGAAGGTCCAGCCATGCATAGGTATAGAAATTCCTCTGGTCTGACAGTCAGCATCCTCCTGAGTCACAAGGGTCACACAGGAGGAAGATTGATTTTTTAATAGAATTTAAATTTCTTTAGGAAGAAGAAAGAAGGGATTGATAGAGTCCCTGAAAAAAAAAAAAAAAAAGAGCATTATGTGTTGCACCATTTTTCTGTCCTCATGGTGTCATTTTTTAGTGCTATTTTTATAGAACTTACATTTCTGAGGATACAATTAAGCCTACTAGACTATGAAAGAGGCTTACTCTTCTAACCACAGAACTAAACTAGAATATATGACTTATTCCTCCTAAGGGTAGTTGCATTGTCCAATTACTTCCACCATCGAGTCACACAAATATAACATTTGTATCTTTAATTCAGCTCCAATGTGTCTCTTTTTTCAACCCTTATGTTTGTTATTTAGTTCAAATCTTCATGAACTTTTTGAGACAAGCCAATATCTCTTTTCCAAGTCCAAACTGTCCTCCAGAGTGTAGACAGATTAATTTGCCTAAAATGTAAAATGGATTGCATAACTTCTTAAAACATTCCAACAAATCCCAAACTGCATACAAGATAAAGTTTAAAGTCCTTAGCAAAGCTTTTGAGGTCCTTTATCATTTATTTCTCTTTTGCTTACATCTTCAGCTTTACCCTAAACCTGAAGTCTACTCTTCAGTCAAAAGGGGCTTCTCACCATTCTGAAACTGCACTACTTTAATATGCATTGACACTCTTTTGGCCTGGGGATTTCCTTTTTGTTTTAATAATAACTTTCCTTTCTTTCCCTTAATGCCAAGCCCGAACCCTTCTTTGACTAATCTGGATAGAGAAATATAGGTAACCCCCATATAACTCAGTTGCATCAAAAAAGGGGTTAGGTTCCAAATTTTTTTTTAAATCATACTATGTTTTTATAATTAAGACAAATATTTTATTAAATCAATTTTCACCAAAAGTATAACATATTAATATGTATTAAATAATGTTTTCTTCATTATCACTACTATGCTCATTAATGAAATATTTCAAATGATATATGTTTTGCTTTTAAAAGCTTTTTTTACATTCTGTGTTATTTGGGGATTTCTCTAATTTCAAATGAGATATCTTTTGCTCTTAAAAGCTCTTACTATGCTCCATGTTGTTTGAGGATTTCTCTAATTCTCAAACCATGTTAGAGTGAAGCTTTATTCCAGGATGTCATGTGGTAGGAGGGCTTCCCCAAATTCTTGAACCATGTTTTAGCTCTCTACTAAATACAACATCAGTTACCTACATGGACCAGTGCTTCTCAAACTTTAGTAGGTCTGATGTAGTAGGTCTGAGTTTTCTAGCAGCAGATTAATCTTCCAGGTGATGGATGACATATAAGTGGTGAGGACATAGAGAAGCAATCCATATCTTTATTTTTTTTTAATTTTTTATTAAATTTTATTGTTGTTGTATTACATCCATCCCCATTTTGCTCCCCTCTGTCCCCCTCCCCACCCACCCATTCCCCCCAAAGTCAATCCCACCTGTTGTCCATGTCCATGGTTCCTTTATACTAGGTTCTTGTCTAAGCTACTCCCCTTCTTTGCCTCTGCCTCCCCCCTCCCCCGAACCCCATTCCCCCTGACCACTGAAGGCCTATTCCTTGATTCATATATTTGGTTCTGTTTTGCTTGTTGTCAGTTTTGCTCATTATTGTCCCGTAAT
>PVIW01002849.1:0-195161 GCA_004026585.1 Noctilio leporinus
ATTCATATACTTGGTTCTGTTTTGCTTGTTGTTAGTTTTGCTCATTATTGTCCCGTAATGGGTGAGATCATATGATATTTGTTCTTCATTGACTGGCTTATTTCACTAAGCATAATACTCTCCAGTTCCATCCATGTTGTTGCAAAGGGTACAAGTTCCTTCTTTCTTTCTGCTATATAGAATTCCATTGTGTAAATGTCAGGTACAGAGAACTTTAATCCCAAAGGTGACCATGGTCACATGTCATCTAATTCCACATGTTAATTGAGCAGATAGGGCTTTGCAGACCAGAGAAGTTAAATAACATCTTTAAATTGACGGAGTAAGGCACTGGCCTGCGAACCCAAAGATCGCAGGTTCGATTCCCCAGCCAGGGCACATAACCAGGCTGCAAACCAGGTCTCCAGTCAAGTCTGTGGCTGGAGGCAGGTGAAATGCAACCATACATTGATGTCTCTCTCCCTCTCTGCCTCTCTCCCTTTCCCTCCTTCTAAAAAATAATGAAATAAAATCTTTAAAAAAATCAATAAATAAAAAATAAATTGACAGAGTAAATTAATAGTAGAGGAAATATTATAGTCCAAACTTCTAAGCCTAGGATTTTGTGTTTTTTTCATTCCATCATCTAAGATATCAGAAGAGCCCCAGGCTTCCTTTATCTCTGCTCAGTCTCTAAATTAACCCAGCCACACTTTCTTGTCATCACATCTTCACAGGTTTGCCCCTCTCAATTCTTATATCAGGAACTCAAAAGTTACCTCCATGAACTCCAAGCACTCTGGCTTCAAAGAGCTCCCACGAATCATTTATCTTTATGTGGATCCTGTGATAGCTTTAGACATATGTGTTTAACAAACGAGTAAAACAATATTGAGACACTTAGATTTGTTCAGTCACATAGCAGTTTGTGACATGAGAACCAGGGTGAGAATCTAACCAATGCCTGATACCTATTTCTCTACATTTTTGTATTTACGAAAATACAGCTGTTATTTATTGAACTTTAGTGTGAGGTGAACTTAACTGAGCACTTTACTTGTGCTTAACTGAGCACTTTACTTGTCTCATTTTAATCATTTTATTGGCAAATGAGGAAACTCTGTGATTAAAATGCTTTCCAAGAAAGATCCCAAAACTAGCAAGCAGCCTTATAGGATTTTTTTTTCTTTTTCTTTCTTACGGCTTGAATTTTAAAAAATATTTTTATTTTACTGTTTATGACTGATCTCTTCACCTTCTTTCAATCAGTCCCTACCTCTCTCCTCCACACTTAGCACTGTCAGTCTGTTCCATGATTCTATGCCTCTGGTTCTATTTTTCTCATTATTTTATCTTATTCATTCGAAACCCTTTATAATGAAATCATATGGTATTTGTCTTCTACCAACTGTCTTATTTCACTTAGCATAATAGTCACCAGTTCCATCAGTGCTGTCACAAAAGGTAGAAGTTCGTTTTTATGTTGTTTGGATGTACCCATATTTTTCTATCCACTCACCTACTGATTGGGCAGTGAGACTGTTCTTAAATCTCAGCCACTGTAAATAATGCTGCTATGAACATGGGGGCATATAAATTCCTTTGAATTGGTATTTTGGGGTTCTACAGGCTTATCCCCAGCCTTATGGGCTTTAACTGCAAGTCTAAATGCAATGGACTGCTCCAATTCCCATACTCTGCAGATCATGATTTTTAATTGGCAAGTAGGAAAAACCAAAATGATAATACATTTTAAAGGAGACAGGCAGTCCATAGTCATGGGACCACTTGAAACACTGATGTAATCAGTAGTCTTTTACTCACTGGGCAGCAGGCACATCCTGGTCAAGGTTTGAAAAACATAGGTTCCAGCCCAATTTTAGTTATTTTTTATTGGTTTTGCCACCTCGAACAAACCCCTCTGGACCTCAGTTTTCTTGCCTTCAATATATGAATAATGATGCCTACTATTTTGTAGGCCAGTCTGAGATGTGGGAACCTGCAGAGTCAGAGATAATTGAGACTTGGGAGATCCTACTCTTTGAGAGAGATGACCTATAAGCACTGCTAGGGATCTACACGCTGTGGTAAAAAGTGAGCAGTAGGCAGACAGATGCATTTGCTTGGAACATCTGTGGGGTAGACAGTGCTAACCAATCACATAGGAGTGCATGTAAACTACACAGCATGATATAAATGTGACAAACATTAAATAGAAGCAATGGGGGCAAAATCATGTTCATCAAATTTGTAATTTAAGAGGGAACAGATTTTTTTAAAGGAAAACATGTTTATTTTTTGCTGTTGTTTTTGACAGATTAATTATTTTTGTGACTTGGTCTAGTTGTAACTGAAAGCCTCATTGAGTGAGGCAACAGATAAACTAGTATGAAGCATTTGCTTTACAATATTTAGAGCACGCCTGGGAGTTCTGAAATTGTTTATATGACATTTTAAGATGGAGGATTATGCAAAATGAGAGAAGAGATCATTTTTATAACTTCAGTCATATTACTGGGGGCTTTATGTTGATTGTCATAGATTGGTATTTTAATGAGTTACATAAAGTCTCCTCCTTAATGTTCATGACATATGTTTCTTACTGCAGGCTGTGTTTCTAGGAACTTAAATGCCTAAATGCTTCTAATATCCTAAAAGCCATGTGGGTGAAAACAGTGTAGGAATTCAAGTAGGTTGGATCACATGGCATACCATCCAAAGCCTGCCCAAGCACAATATTGAAAAAGTAAAGCCAGTGCTTCTGCCTAAATAAACAGGATGCAGAAATATATTTATGTCACACAGACTAGTTCCAATTTAACATATGTTGAATATTTCTAGCTAATCTTTGTACCACTTAATCTAAAAATAGATAAGAAGGGAGGGATAAAGTTAGAGAGGAAAGCTCTGGCAAAATTAAAAATTGTCATTATTATAAGTTGCACCTCATATTGCTGCGTGGAAGTTAAATTCTGTTTGAGATGATGTTATAATTACTGATTGCCAAAGATTTATAGTTGACTATTGAAGAGGATGATATAGACTCTTCAATTTTTCAGCCTTTAAGATTTAAGTCAAATCATTCAAGTATAGGTATGGATATATAAGAATTTAACAATAATAGGCTTATCAAAATACCAGAAATACTTTAACGCATTATTATAGTTCTAAATATTAGGTACATAAGACCTACAAGAATCACTTCGCTAAATCCATACAAGAGGTTTATGACATAAGTATTATTTGCATCCACATTTTAAATAATTAAATTAAGGCTAAAAGTCATTAAGTAATGATGCCAAGGTCAGGTAGCTAATAAATTATAAAGCCAGGATACAAACTGAGGGTGGTTGGCTCTTAGCTGCAATTTTTAGGTAGACATTAAGCTCATTAGTTACTATTATCAGACCTGAAATAACACTGAATGCTTCCAGTTGTCCTTATACAATAATTGTTCCAATATCCTCAGGACAAAAGGGGACTTAAATTCATTTTAGCTACGGGATGCAAGAACAATGAGAACATCATAGTATTATATTGTTTAAACCACATTTTACTGACTAAAAAATACTAGATAGAGTAGAACATATTTGAAGTAAACAGCAAGAAAATATGTCTCATAAACCAGGATCTCATTTTGCATGACTTTCACCTTATCGTCTTTCGTCAGAAACATCTGTAGCTCAAAATCATTGTTATTTTATGATTCTTTGAAGATCATTTTTTTTTTTTGGAAGTACTTAAAATTAGTATCCTAATCTACTAGCAGTTGAAAATGTGTCTTTTGATGCTTATACAGTGTTGATAGAAATTATTTATTCAAGTGAGGAAAAATGTCAAAGCACTTACTCATAGCATATAACATAAAAAGTAACATTAAAAATCTAAGTGGTAGAATTATTTTTATTTTAACTATGTTTTCTTTATTTCCTTAATAATAATGCTTTATCCTTCAATAACATTATTATTCCATTAAAATGGGAATGCAGAAATTATAGAGAATACTATATGCATGAAGGCATATGTGTTTATATACATATTTTATAAAAGTAATGCATACATATATGCTTGTATTTTAGCCATAAATATTTATAGTTTGTATCAAGTTGTTTTGATGATCAATCAAAGGATAAAAAGGCCAAGCCATTAATTCATTTGTTCACTATTTATTAAGTGCCTACTATATACTAATCACTGTGCCAGGTGCCAGGTTAATCAATAACAGGCCCAAAATATAGAATATATCATATCTGCATTTTAACTAAACCTATTTTTAAAATATAGTAGTATTGCCTTAAAAATAATTTACTTTGGTTTCCTCCTGTTGAATTCATCATTTTAATAGTGATGCAGGAGTAAAGAGTGATGTTTGATAATGACTTTTCAATACAACTGAAGATATAAAGTACATCCTGCATCCACCCTGTCAGTTAATCTATGTCATAGATCTATTGAACAGTGAGCAGAGCAGAGTGGTATTAACAAATATCACTGAAATGACGTTGAATCACAAAAATAGAAATAGGGATTCCAACGATCAGTTCAGAATAACAATAATAATGCTGATTTTCTCACTTTTCATATTTATTTTATTATTTTTAAGATTTTATTTATTATTTTTCAGAGAGCGGGGAAAGGAGAGAAGAAGAGAGGGAGAGAAACTTCAATGTATGGTTGCCTTTCACCTGACTCCAGCTATCGACTTGGCTGGAGAGCTGACTTGCAACCTAGTTATGCTGTCCTGGCTGGGAATTGAACCAGCAACCTTTGGGTTTGCAGGCCTGTGTCTTATCCACTGTGTCACCAGCCAGGGCTTCATATTTATTTTAATGACTATATTTATGAAGTTCAAACTCCACTTTGTGAATTAGTTTTTATATATTCTAATAGCCTTCTGAAGTATAGAGAAGATTTTTAAAATGTATAGATAAGGTAAGGAAGTAAAAGAAAGTTTAAATGTATATCTATCTATCTACGTATCATCTATCTATTTCAGTATCCAGGTAACTATTTTTCTCTTTTTATTAGTTATGTATTTATTTATTTTTAATTTAATTTTATTGTTGTTGTATTACATTCATCCCATATCCACCCCCTGCTTTCCCTTTTCTCACTCATTATAGGTGACTATTTTTCAACGGGATAAAGTGACCTTGTAAAGTTCCTGTGTACATCAAGACTTAGTTCTTATACCTCAAATAAAAATCTTTCTATGCCATTGGAGAATTCCTCAATTCATGATCTAGTGCTAACGTCTTTTATATTCATTTGTCAATTGTTCAGATATTACTTTGTGACATTTTTTGAGTGTATTACTAAACAGTTATTTGTCTTACATTTCAACCTCACACCTACATAATAATCATCTTGCTAGCTGTGTCCTTCTCTTAGAACTGAGGTGGAAAATTCGTGATTCCAGGCTCACTGGTAGATCTAATAGTACATATATTTAGCTTGGCCTAATATGCTTTTTAATTAAACTTAATAGGCACAGAATTTGACCTTTGTATCATGGCATACTTTTCTTGTAAGTTCACTTGTGGCTCTCAGTTATTTAATTCTCATTCAAAAATGTAGCCACACTCAGGACCCCTTCACTCAAACCATAAGATAACACCTTACTAATAATCTGCATCTAAAATTTCATTCTTTTCCTTCCTCCACCAAATATAATTCCCAATTATATTTGTGTTCATCATTCCATTGCTTTCTTTTTCTAGAGCTTTACTGAATATGAATATATTCATTAAGAGCATATTTTATCATTTAAACTTTACAAAAATGTCAAAGGCTAAGTGAAATACATGGTAACTAAATTTTTCATTTGCTATATTGTTCATCTTCATTTCTTTTTTCTATGCCTGTAAATCATCTGTTGTGATCAAGCTAGGTTTAAAAGCACATGAAACAATTGCTACTGTTTAAAGATTGGGAAAGTAGAGTTCACAAAAAGCCAAAGTGTCAGGTTCCCTTAAATAACTGTAAAATCTGGAGCTATGTTGTCTGCATTCTTACACATGACCAAGCAGGGGTAAGAAGCAGCTACTGTGCCCCTGGGAGCTGTGCGGTCCATCACTTCCTCCCAACTTCACTCCCCCACCTGACATACTAGACAACATGAGTTGATACCCTTCTCCTAGACTGCCTGATGAGATATCAACAAAAGTAACATTTAGTAGTTAAGAAAACCACACAATCTCAACTCTTTAAAATGCTTTTAAAAATTAAAATGGAAATTAAAAAAATGATCTTTGTTGGCTGATCCATCAAGACAAAGTTCCAGCTGCTAGTGCCAGGTGGTACCCAAGTGTGTGTAAGAAGCACTGACAAATATTTTTCAACACTTGCCTTGGGTGTTTCTAAATGCGACCTTTAAAATGTAGCAGTAGCTACCGAAAGCCAGAAAAGGATTGTTCCCTGGAATAATATATTTCTTTTTAAGTGCTTTAAATGTGTTTAATCCATCTACATTCTTCCTTGGGTACCCATGGATTAAAGAAAATACTGCAAGGCTCTATGTTTACCTAGTCAAATACACTGAAAAATTGAGCCATTTATGTCAGTCATTTAAGCAAATGGCCATGAAATCAGAAAAATAATTTCTTGGTCAAAATGACACATTTGGCTGTCTCTATCAAGCAACCATCCTTTATCCCTTAAAATTATTCATTTGTTTATATAACGGGGGAGTTCTTTGAACAACTACTACATGCTAAGCTTTGTTCTTGGGGTTTGTGTCATAACAATTAAATTTTTCAATAATATTCATTTATTTTTACAATGTACTTAACCCCAACAACAAAACAAATAGTTAAGTAACTAATTAGGAAGGGATAAGGACATGTGTTTTCAATTGGTTTCAGATTTCTGGATGTCTAATCCAAAAATCAGGAATAATGCCTAACCTCACCTTTCCTAAAACAATGTAAGGAAATAAATGCCCCTCTAATAACAACTAGATAGAAATAAAATCCAGGCACAGTAATACTACAAGAAACCAACTGAATGCTATGATTAGTTCATTTGGAAGTAGGGACATGGAAAAGAAAGGACACATTTTCAAGGAAATGGAGCACAGTACATGATGGAACAGGGAAATGACTATAAGCCCAGGGGACTCTTCATAAGGAGAAGCCACCCAGGTGGATACCTGTAGCTCCAAACCTGCACAAGGCTGGGGAAGTCTGCACTGACAGAATGTTCACATCTAAAAGTGACAAATCAAATTCATACCACTCTGAAAACCAAAAAATTGGGAACACTTCACACAATTCAAAGAATGCGGTGCTTCAGGTTTTTGTGGTTCTTTGACATGTCTGCAATTCATGGAAAGGCCTTTGCATGGTCTCCCTTTTCAATTGATCAAAAAAGAGGTGGTTTAGGAAAACATAGGAAGGTTTTGATTTTGCTTCAGACATGAGTGATACACCATCAGCATACACAAACCCACATTTAAATCTCCAAGTATATTTTCTAGAGAGTAACATCAAATATAACACTGGGAGGAATATTTAGATGCTTAAAATATCTTCATATCTTTGCTTATTATAAATATTCCAACGAGGTACAACACTTTAATGGCTAATATTTATTTACACTTTGGATAATAACTCAATTGAACCAAAATAAAGAAAGATAAAGAAATACTTTTAATATCTAAGTTCCTTTATGGGGCTACACAGCCTGCAATGGAAAAAAAGTACTATTGAAAGAAAAAGGAGAAACTTTTTGATGGTGCAGAGTGACTTGTTTTTAGATTATATTATGCTATTAATTATTTTTCATTTCTCATTTTCCAAATTATCCAGTGTATGCTAAAAGCTTAGCAAAAAGAATAAAAAACAATGACAGTGCAATACAAAGGTTATTTAAATATTCAGTATGCAACTGTACCAACTGTACAGCTTTATTAAAGCTTAAAGAGTATTTTTGCTGTAAATATATTGAAGACTCACACTTATAAAATATATAAATGTATAGATTTACTCAATATTAAATATGTTGCTTACATTTTATTATGCACATAGATATACAGATATAGGTAGATATGCAATCAACTGCATAAATCCCCAGAGAATTAAGCTGAGCGAAAAGTGCCAATCCCAAATCTTACTTAATATGTGATTCCATTTATTTAACACTTTTTTAATGGCAAATTGTAGCAGTGAAGAGCAGATTATGTTTACCAGAGCATTAAGGAGAAGATGGAGATGGAGGGAAATGAGTGTGGCTGTAAAAGGGCAACTTGAGAGAACCTTGTGATTGAACTATATTCTTTATTTCGGCTGACTATTCCAATGTCAATATCATGGTTGTGATAGTGTACTATAGGTTTGCAATATATCACTGTTGTGGGAAACTGGGTAAAGGAAAGGAGGGATTTCTCTGTATTATTTCTTAAAACTATGTTTATCTACAAATATCTTACAGTATTTAATTGAAAATGTATAATAGAAATTCATGGCTATTAACTACTTTAACTGCAGTAAAATGATTTTCAAAATCAGTACAAAAAATAAGAAGGAATATTTTCTTGAGGAAGCCTGAATTTGGATGACCAAAAGATTTTTATATATTCGCTTCTAGATCAAAGAATATTGAGAGAAAAGATCAGATAGAAAAATTCTAGCTTCAGCTTATAATGTAAAAATGTAACCAATATTGAATTTTTGAGACAGTATTATAAACAAAAAATAATGTTAAGTTCTTGGAGGAATAAAAGTATATATAAGAGCGCTCCTTAATCTCAAAATTTAATGTCATTTATTAGATTTTAGCGAGGACTAGATTCTGACGTTAGTTTAAAATCTTTCCTCCATGACTTTAATTGTGAAACTGGTCAAACAATTTAACTTTTTTGAACTTTAATATGTCTAGCTTATATTATATGTCATATTATATGTTGAATTCTTAAATGTATACTATGAAATACTCTAAAGCAAATCAATGTCTAGTGAGATTATTTTTGAATCCTCAGTGTGCTCCATAGTGTTAGGCACATGCAGAACACTCAGTTTCAAACATTCAATAAATATTTTTTAAGGAAACAAATGAAACTGCACACATCTGCATCCTTATATGAATATACTACAGTGCAATATACCTAATAAATGTTTGGTAAAAGTTATTTGAGTAAAATACCTTTAGTGAAATATTATAATATTTATAATGCTTACATGGTCAATTTGAGTGAAGCATTACTATAATGTTTTTAAAGCTCAAATAGCCAAATCACAACACATGAATAGAAGGACAAGTAACCAAACAATTGAAGAAAAAGGAAAGTAACAAAGGCTTGAAGGATGATTTATAGTACTTAAAAAAATGAGAAGCTTTTGTGAAAGGCTAGGAAATGAAACATTGTATTAAATATATGAGTTAGCATAAGATAAAGTGAAATATTACTATATGAATAGAAGAAACAGGATTTTTTTGCTTTTATATGAAAGATAAACTAGAAAATGTTACCAATAACCTATATAATATTGTAGAGGAAGGAAAAATATAAACATCAGTTGTATGAAATGCATAATGTTGGGTGTATAGAGAAGTGAAAAAATGAGAAAATCTGTTAGGCTCTAGCCATTTCCTCTCACAATCTTAGAACAGGTTTATAGAAACCCAACAGGCAAATGTACCAGTATGTTATGCAGTGCAGACTATATTCAAGAATATTGCTAGTGAGAGATCTAGGTGTGATTCTAATAGGTAATAGTATTTTTATCATATCTACAACACTTCACCATATGACTAATACACTGCAACATAGCAAAAGGCTGTGGTTCAAAGGTGTATTTTCTTATAAAATGCTTATGGGTTATTATTGTATTATATTGGAATAACAGATTTGATCACTGTCCATTCACCAGAAAATCTGTCAATAAAAGTCCATTCTCCTGCCACTGCTTAAAATAAAATCTAAAAATTCAAATAAAATGATCCTTAGGCTCTTTGTGACTGTCTTTTCCAACAGAAAATTTTTAATTTGACCAAAAGTTAAGGATAAGCAAGAATTAGTCTTTAGAATATTTCCTCTTTTCAGTCCAAAGTTTTTTTGAGGAAATTGCTTTTTATCTCTAATCAGTTTTATGCTTAATCAGAACCATTCTTACAAGAATTCAACAAATGTGACACACAAGGAACTTCTATGTAGAAAATGCAATGCTATTCACTATGACTAACTCCTAAGGCAAATAAATCCAAATGTCAAAACAATGCAGAAGCTACTAGTACAACTGCAAGCTGAGAAAAAGATTTATAGTTCCTCCCCATGCCAAATGTATCTTATAGCTGCCCTATGAGGTTTTATTTCTGGATGAAAGCTGCATTGATAAAGAGGTTTAATTGTCTTTCAGCATGCCTTCTGGTGGAGTTGCTGCATTTACTTTAAGCCTGAATCTTATTACCAGTTCAATTCTCCAGGCTCCTTTCCATCTTAAGGATGTGCTTAATTAGTGTAACCCTGGCAATGAAGGCAGATACAGCACCTTTCTCTTCCCCTCCTTCTCCTGACAAATCTAATGGACTATTGATTTTCCAACCTCAAAGAGATCAGTCCCCATTCAATCATGATATTAGCTGCCCATTAACTTGAATCCCCTACTCTGATGGGCTGTCAACACCATCAAGGCCATCTAATCAACCAATCAACACCTAGGTAGCACCTGCCCTTGGCATGCTTTGTGAAAACTATGCCTAAATTTCTGTTCTTTGTTAGTTTTCTTCCTCCAATGGAGTTTCTGTGCCTGTCCTCATTTTTCTTATTTAACATTTGAATAAGCTTTCATTTCCTAACAACTGTGCTTGGAAAGAGGTGTTTGCTTTTCAAAGGTTGATTGTGTTATCTGCTGACAAGCCATAATTTTACTCAAAACTAATTCTACTCCTTTTCCACATTTGTAATATTTTGAAAATAATGACACTATAAACAGTTAGAGTTTGTCAAAGCAAGTAGATCCTTCTAATTTTAGAAAAAAATCTCTTTATTAATTTTGACTGTAGTTTTAGAGACATTATCATATTAAAAAGCAAAAGGGAAAAACTGAACATCTCACTTCCCCACCGCAGATATACCTAAATGTTCAGCAGTTAACTCAAGAGGAAAAAGAAAGTTTGGTTGTGATTTTTTTAAATTGCATAACAACATAGGAGGAATCACACTCAACAATAACTCTGTCATTGAAAAACAGCATTGAAAAACAAAGACCTCTTCAGAAGATAGAAATTCTGAACTCTCACATTCAGTTTTAGAAATATTCTTTGTTATATCTTAAAGTTAGAGTACACGTCAATTACTAAGATAATCATTGTACCATAAAATTATGGTGATTGTGCTGTTCCTTTTGTCTAGAATGCTATTTCTTTTTTCATCTGTCTACAGGTTGAAGCTGAAGTACCATTTTCTCTGTGAATGCTTCCTGATCTCCTCAGTGGAAACAAATGCAATTTCATTACAACTTCCATTGTCTTTTATTTATTAGAATACTTCTGACATATAGTATGGCTTATATTAAACAAGTATTTTCTCCCCTTGAGGGTAGGTAATATATCTCCATTCACTCAATCAGTCATTCAGTCTGTCAATCATTCTAGTAGTCATTTATCCATTGGTCAAACATTTATTACAAATCTATAGTGTGGCAGCTACTGAAAAAATAGATAAAAGACAAACACAATCTGTCTTTACGAGGCTCAAAGTCCAGTGAAGGAAATAACATAATTATAACACAATGCCAATAAGCTTTAAAAAGCTATATTTTATCGAGAACCTGTAATGTACCAGTCACTAAGCTATGTGCTTTGCGTGTATAATTGAATTTAAAATTACAAACCACCAGAAGTTAGCTGTCGTTTATAGATAAAAAAAGTTGAGGCCAAAAATATTCGTAACCACCTATGTTTAGATCATACAGTAAATAGTTAGTGGAAGGCTTTGAAATTAGACCTGGTTGTCTTGAAAAGTTATGCTCTTGGCCCCTTACTGGCTGCATAGAGAAAATAGGCACATATTGGGACTGTCCTTAGCAAACCAGGAAAAACAATCACTCTACTTAGAAGAAGCACCTTGCACACTCTCTACAGGGATTTTTAGAAAGCTTCTAGCAGTAGGTGACATTTGAGCTGAAAATGAGAAATTTGGGGGAGAGAACACAGTGACAGCTCAGATATACGTGTGATCCACAGCCTGTGAAAAGTGGCTAAAGAGAGGATGGCCAGTTGGAGAACCATTCTCAGAAGTCACTATAGCTGGAAGTTAGGATGTGAGAAGGAAGAGATAGGATTGTAAATCTGGACAGGCAAAGCCAGATCATAAGGAACCATGTATGACACACCAAAGGAGTTTAATTTATTTTAAAAAACTCTTTGGGCAGCACAGCTATTGTAGGACTTTAAACCAAGAGATAAAATTGGACAAATGCATTTGGAAGATAATTCCTGCAATGGGCCAGAGCTTAATAAAAGTATGTTAAATTAATGCAAATAATACAATTTATGGTAAATAATATAAAATAACTGAAATTAAAACAAACTTAATATAAGAATTTGTTGGTGCATGTAAAATGTGAAATCGTGTTGAAAGTTTGCTAAATTGTCTAGACTGTGGCATGACAAATAGAAACAACCACATTGGGGAGTGTTTCATTTCAAATAAAACCCTTAAAAACTCACAGAATTTTCTTCCCTTTTTTTTTTTTTGGCTCAACAAGAAATACAAAGCTCATACTCAGGGCAAAATCTGAATAAATTAAATTACATATGCCTCCCATAGCCCACAGCAAGGCCTCAGATTCACCACAGGTCATAGCACATGTTTAAAGACACATGTTTAGAGATGATGCATCAACCTTGACGGTTGCCTTGAGGAATCCCTGACTCAGTGAAACACATCAGCACTGCATCCCATCCATAACCAAACATTCGGAAACACTGAAACTTTTGGAGCAAAAGTTCAATGCCTGAGAGAATGAACTCCATACATACTGGCACAGCTTATCCCTCTTTGAGATATGTAAGTTGATCAACAGTGGGTGTTCTTTTCACAAGTGTCTCTTTCATATTCACTTTCTGCAAGTTCTTCTGAACTTTGTATTTGTGAGATTCATTAAGGCTTCCTTCTTAAGTTCTCTGCTGTGTTGTAGTAAATGATTAAAAGAATGTTTTAAGTTAAAATAGTCAAAGACATCTATCACTAAATAACTTTTAGTCACTTTTGGTGACTGTTGACCCAGATATGGAACTAAACTCTCTTCTTTAGTCCCAGAATGCCAGGGACAGCCTTCGATAAGAATGATTGTTACTGCATGTTTAAATGAAATTGGTTCCAAGAGAATCTGTCAGCATAATTTCTGATGAAATCAGGGAATTTTTTAAAGTGCACTACCACTCTCTCCCTCACATATGTTAAAACCCAGAGATTATAAAATAACTGCAACACCACAAATTAACCTATGTACCATCATGGACTATATCATAACTTGGGTATAAATTATAAATAATTTCAAAGTGCATAGGTGTGGATTATCATACTCAGATCTCACTACATATTTTATGAGATGTTTATTTTACCATCTTCAATTTGTGAATAAAGGAAGCTGGTTCCATGGCAGGACTGGGACTAAAATCCCTTCAAAACTCCTACTATTTTGTCCTGGACATTTGCCTTTTGATTTATACAGCTGTTTCTAAGGACTACACTTTTGTTTTTAATAGAAATGTTTAGTTTTAATAAAGCAATTATCTTTAATGTGACTATCAGAATTTCACAGCAGGGAGCACAACTTAGTTGTTATCTCCATTTTGTGGCATTTTTATTCATTTAATGAGATATTATTTAAGTTAACAGAGCTAAATTTTTTTTATAAAATGCATAATAGGCTCCTTTGTAATGAATTTCTAGTGGCTAATGTATTTTTAAGACATCACTTACTTTTGGGATTTTGGTTATAACACTCATTTGCTTTATATTCAGTTCTTTAAACTGAAAGTGACTCTAACTAGTAGTGGTTTGATAAACTAGCCTCTTGTTACTTACTCAGAATGTGGCTGATTTGTGGGCCAGTAGCCTTTGTTGGATTTTGTTTGAAATGCAGACATAGGCTGTACACTAAACTGACTAATCAAAATAAAAAATTTAACATGAAATGCAGGTGGTTCAGATGCATGTCTGAGAAGTACTACTCTGTACCCTATTTTATGTATCATTCCTGAATAGGACAGCAACAAGTTGAGACTGCCAGATATCCAACCTTAATTTCTTATTGTCTACCACATTTGAAAAAGCATTTGAGGCAGTAGATTGCCTGAATTTGTAAAATTGTTCTCCAGAGCTCCTCTTTGAACCTTCTACCAAGTAATTTGCTGTGTGGGTAGTGAGGCAAATGGACATACACATATGTATATCATACAAAGAAAACTTTCATTGTGCACATAATTACGCTGAATGTTTTTCATTGTAAGAACAAATTTGCAAAAACTGTGAATTACCAAATGTGAAATATACTTAGTACATAGTCATAAATGAAGGGAAAAATGGGGAGTTAAATGAAACTTGTGGGAAACTGGCCCAATCCCAGATAATCTCATTAAGAGCTTTACCTCAAGTACTTACAAATTAGCAACATTATGAAGGGGATTTGCATTTAATTCTCCTTTTTATTTTTCTTGTGAATGTATTTGCTTTGGTCCAGTATTTATGGAGAAATGCTTTGATTTTATCAGATGAATGTTAATACTACTTCAGAGACATGCTGCAGAGAACGTGTTTAGAGGAGAAACAGATAAAACAACTAATCCAGACGCATGTTTGGAGCGACATTAGTTCAACAGTGGGCAGTTTCACTGGTGACTCTGCACCTCTCACCCACTGACAATCATCACCTTATTAGGGGGAACTGGTGGGGACTGATAATGAGCAAGTCTCTTTGTCTCTAATTAGAGGCTTTGTTGCACCTCCAACCACTTCCATCAGAACTTACTTTTTCTATGAAACTCCAAGAGCTAGTTCAGTTACTCTACATAACTGGGTTCTTTGTAAACTCAAAGCAAAGATTTTTTTCCATTATATAATATGTTTTTATTCATAGCTGATGTTCTGACTCCAAAACACTACATAATTGCACCATATATTCATATCAGTTGAAATAATTTTGATGTAATAATTGAGTATTCAAAAGGCTGAGTGAGTGGCAGAATTCTGTTGTTGTGTTTTTTAAATTTTTTTAACAGAGACTTGATAGACAGAAATGACTCATGTACATTATATTAATACATACAAATAATTTTTTGCCTATCTAAATTGGAACAATTTTAAAGGCTCCCTCTTTGGCTTGAATAATTCCATTTGGCAATCTACACTGATCAAATAAATTAAACAATTGCCAAGTTTTCACTGCTGTTTGGTATGTAGACTGTCCAAAGTTATAGACTTTCATCCACTAATTTTTGCCCTGAGAGATAAATATGAATGATTTTAAAAGTGATTTGAGTTTTAAGCATAGCAATACTTTAAACTTGAATAGTGACAAAAATGAAATGATTAAGCCTTTGAAATCCCTTGCCATGAATGAAAACTTCCCATCTGCTTATTAAGGAAACATTCAGGAAATTGGATAATTATAATCGTTTATATGTAGCTACCATCTTTCTAAAGTGGCGTCACAGACCCATTGTCTTGGTAACCCTCAAATCAATCCCAGAGTAGAGAAATGGGAGCCCATCAGAAAATATTCAATGGTAACAAAAGCCACAAGTCAGTGGTTAAAAACCACTCACACCCCACCCCCCCGCCACACACACACACACACACGTTTCCTTGTTTCTTTGCTTATTTATTCACTCCAGCATGTTATTTCCAGAAAGATGTTGCTTTGCCTTTTAAGGTAGCTTATGAAAGTCCCAGAATGTTTTTAGATACTACTATCATGGTTTTTAAAAACTCAATTACAATTTTTAAAAATTCTAACAAACATCTTTGATTAAGAAGAGCAATACTGATGCCCTGGCTGGTATGGCTCAGTGGATTAAGCACCAACCTGTGAACCCAAGTGTCACTGGTTCGATTCCCAGTAAGTGCACATAACCAGGTTGCCAGCCAGGTCTCCAGCCAGGTCCCCAGCTGGAGGCAGGTGAAAGGCAACCATACATTGATGCTTCTCCCCTTTTCTTCCTTCTTCCCTTTCTCTTCCCCTCACTTTAAAAGTAATGAATAAACTCTTTAAAAAATAAATGTTTTGATCTAAAAATAAATAAATAAAAATAAAAAGAGCAATATTGAGAATGCCCACTAAAATAATATATTTAAATTTTTTCTCAAAAATAATCAATTATAACAAAAGTCTAAATAACACAAAAGGTTTTCCATGTTTTACAACTTGTCCCCCCCACCCTCCACCCAAATATCACTAGAAACCACATCCTTGTAACATGTTCCTCATAAACTAAGTATATACTTGGGGGTTTTCACATTTAAAAATTATCCATTTTCAATACAATTTTTACCTACATTTGTAATCTGGCAGTACAGAAAAAATAATAATCTCTTGCCATTGCCTCCCATTGGTTCCTAAAACTTCAAAGAGAATTAGTCGTTTTAATTCATGTCTATGGGTCATTTTTAAATGCATATGCTCTTTGCAAGAATGAAGGAGACATAATAATTAAGCTACTCTGTTGATATTAACAAACACCCATTTATTCATCATTGTATATTAGTTTATCGGATGAGCTGATGCTTTCCTAGAAATCCTGATTAGAAATGGAAACAAAATTGACTGGATTAAAGAGTGTGATGGTAGGAGGTACCGATGAGAGGAAAAATGCCTTTCTTATGAGTGGCTCTCAGGGACAGGACAGGGGAGCTGTGCCACCTGTTTTCCTGCTCTCCCACTAATATTTGAGAGTGTTATCTAATTAAAATCAGATGCATAAAGGACTGGTGCCACCTTGTTCCCCTAAAATTTATTTTCATACTTATTTATCAGGAGAGCTATTTGTTGGCATAATTTGAGTTTATCCATTCATAAAATTAATGCTTTTATATTAATGTAAAATTGAGATCCTCAGATGGATCAGGGGCTGCACATGATGCTGGGGCTACAGTGACACTGTTACAGGATTTCTGTCTTAAAAAAATTCTGTAGTTCACTGGGGACCCAGAAAAGTTTCCAGAGCATTCAACACAAGGTATTGAAGTATTAAGGGAAAAGGGAGAGAAAAGAAAAGCAGCCGACCCAGTTTGGGGGGATTAGAGAGTTAATAGAGAATTCATTTATAGGGGAAGGGCACTTTATAGTGTTAGTGTGGTCAGATGATATTTCATTACCTAATTACAATTGCTTCACCATTTCTCAGCAAAGCAGAATGAAGGCTATGAAACCAAGAGTTTCTAGATCTCTTGATTGGTTCTTTAATGTCAGATGTCCTAATTTTTTATTTTTAACCTATATAGAATTAAGACAAAGGGAGCACTCACAGTTTCTGACCGATGACAAGTTTCTGTGAACAGGTTAAAAGAATAATTTCAGCCAAACTAATGAAGCTGCAACCAGCCATTCACTGCTACCATGCCAGAAGAAAAGGTTAATGATATGTCAGGAGAGAATAGAGCAAATGCTTGTCAGTTTGAAAAGTTTTTTTTTTTTTAATTACTTCAAATTTGTTTCCCAAAAGAAAGAGTCTCCAAATGATAGAAACTCATGGTAAGCGCTATTCAACAAACAATCTTCAGTGTTCATGTCTTATTTGATACTGATTTTGAAAACTCACATTTGTAATTTTTATTATTAATAATAATAATTAGCCTTTGGAAGCGTTTTTATTTGGATTTACTTATTTGCTGTCAGGTCTGAAACCACCAGCTGATGATAGCAGGGAGGGATCTGGTCTGATGGTGAAAAAGAACTTGCATGGAGCTGATGGGAGGTTTTGCATGCTTGATACAGTGAGAGGGCAATGGACATGAAGAGTGCTGGTGACATGACACTCCTCCTTCAGCAGTGGCCAGGTATAAAAGAGTGCTGGCATTTCCACACACATACAACCTCTCTCCCACACAGTACAACTTACAGCAAGGTCAATCTTATATACAAATTGGAACAAAGGAGGCTCTATGCCACAAGAGGTGACATCAGCCAGTTCAGAGTTGCTGAGTCAGTTCCTTCTGGAGCCAGTCAGTGTTGCAGAGATATGGCTGACTCCATTGAAGTCATAGTCACATACATAAAGGGGACTTTCTTCCCCTGACACTTTTCTATCTACAAAAATATTGCTTGGCTACATACATCAGCCCTCATTAATGGGAACCTAAAATAGCATACTGATAGTATACTTCTCCTCTAGTATTCTGGGCCACATTCTAAACACTTCTACCCTGCATGCATCTCCCATAGATTAATAATGAACTCACAGTAGGAAATCACTCCATTGCCTACTTTATTTCCAAATCAGTATAATGTTTATCTGAAATCTGTGTCAAAGTAAGTGTGGTCCCTGGGGATCTTTAAAGAAAGCTAGTCTGGACTGAAGACTGACTTGAGTAGTCCACCTTATGACTCCTTTCCCCTAGTCTCACATTGATTTCTGAGGCCACATGTCATTTCTACATGTAGGGCTTGGGGCATAGAAGGAATTTATTTTGCTCCTTCTCTTTGGGAATTAGGACAATGAGTATGAATCCTGACTTCCCTATAGAATCCAACATAGTTGAACAGCTTTGCCACTTAGACATTTAAATATGAAGAGAAATTTACTTTGGTAAAATGGACAAAGAACTGAACATTTGGATATTGAAAAAAATATTTTAATACAGCTAGATACATTGAATATTTTGAGATAAACACCATTCTCTAGTATGATAGGGTCTCTGAGAAAAATAGCATTTCTTTGTATGATTTGGTTTCTGGTCTTCTAATTTCAGACTATTCTGAACCAAGGTCCTTGTAAATGCATTGAACTCTGTCATAAAACCCCAGGTATTCTTTTGGATCCTCATGATGAGAATCACATAGATAAATATTTTTGCCACCCAAATTCCTGGAAAGGGTATTCTAATGCCAAATACAGAAAAGTCACTTGATCTTTCCTGTCCATGTTCTCCTTGGAAAATTTATAAAAATAAAGTCACAATGAGCCTCATTTTTTTTCAACTTCATTTACCAAATCTCCCTCACAGCCTTTCTGAATTCAGTAACTCTAGTGAGAATATTAATTTAGTTTCTGTTTTGTTGCTACAAAAAAGGTAAGAGATATAACTTTATACAGATAATTAATGCTCAATTAAATGACACTTTTACAATTATATTTAAGTGTTTTTATACATTTTTTACACATTAAAGTATATCAGTTTTATTTGTCCTACATTAAATCAATCCAAGTTGTGTGGATGATTTTGGGGCCAAAATGGGGGATGGGGGAAGGTCAAGTGTGGGATTTCTAATTTTCCCTATAAATGTTTTATTTACAGTGGTACAATTTTATCCATTTTACATATTCAATGTCCATTTAAGTGGACACTGGAAAATATGTTCCATAAAATGGACATGTGGAGAACTATGTTATTGCAAAAAATGTTTGGAATTTCACTTCTTATATAAGGGTATGCTTATAGTAGTGTCTATAAAATGTAATACATTTTGGGCTCTTGCACAAAATAAAATGTGACTCCATTATCATTCAGATGCAATCTGATTCAGCAGACATCATTGCCATTGCTAAGGATTTTCCAGGAAGGTAATCCACAAGGTACATGAGAACTGCCTTTAATTTGATTGTCATTGGCTACTCATTTGTTACTAAAATTAGATTTTTCTTGTTGAACTAAATCAGGTTTCATACTCATGTAATTTATTTTTGACAAAGCACCTATATGACTTGCTTTTGAAATTTCTTTAGCAGGTTCAGGGTCTACTTGCCTATTTTTCAGACTCAGTCAAGTGACTTCTTACACATTATGTCATGTCAGTCATGATGGACAATTAAAAAAAAAAAAAACACATGGCAAGGGTGCTGAGACAGAAAAAGGCTTGTTCAGTCATAAATACCTTCCTCATTTTCCCCAAAAATGCCCTAAAGGAGGGTTCCAGAACGTTTGCTATGGTGGCTTCCTGCCTGATTCACAGTCTTTGCCCTTGATCTTTCTGCTTCTTTATACTCTGAATATGTCTGTTACTTTTCAAAAGGAGGAACCACTGGCTCACCAAGTCAAAAGCTGCTGAGATGCAAAAAGTTATAGTTTTTGCAATTACATTACCATCTTTCTTTGGCTAACTGAAAGTATATGCTCAACTCATATTTATTTATTTGTGTAAGACCAAGGGATACTGAGCAGAAAAGTAATTTATTATCCCTAGAAATATAGAGGGAGAATACTTACCAAGGTTTAATAGGATATATCAAAGGAATCCTAAAAAATAAATAATAGACACTATTGCTTATACCATAGGGAAGAGAGAGAATAGGCTTTAGAGATTTTATAGTGCTAATGTTTGAATAATTACTAAAGCACAGCTAAGTTATAAGGTAAGGGATTTGAAGATATTTTGAAAAGCATCATGACAAATATGTCCTCATCACAAATTATAACTTTGAAAAAAAGCTATCAAATTATAACTTTGCTCTACAAAGATAGAAACTACTGAATCTTAAGTCAATAAGCTCAAGGCAGGAATTGGCCATGTGTAAGTTTAACTGTGACAACTAAGAGAATTTGCCCTTAAGATTTTTATAATTTGATAGAAGCTATAAGCATGTAAATAAGAATAGGGAAACCAGAGACATAGAGATTAGTCAGGAGTTAGTGCAGATTTTCAGATCAGAGACAAATGAACACAAAATAATAATGAATAAAAGGGTCAGATGGGGATATCTATTTGGATGCATAGAGTGAAGAAGATGACAAGCCTGAATATGACCCCCAAGTTTACCCTTAGACTAAGAGATGGATAGGGGCATTACAAGAACTAGGAAGTGCATAAGGATGAGCAGGTTTGATAAAGAGTACAGGAATGAGAAAAATAATAATGACTTGAGTTTAAGGCATGTTGAGCTAAAATGTTAGCAAGAGATCCCTAAGGAAATATTCATCAACAACTAAAACTATCCAAATCCAATCTTCTGAGATGGTGTCTCCAGACAAATTCTACTTTCACAAATGCACCTAAAATCAATTTTCTCTGTTTATTTATTAATGCATTCATTTAGTTAATAACTATTAATTAAGTGCCTTCTATGTATTAATCGCTCAAATTCATGGACATATGGAATGAAATTGACATGGTAATCCTATCATAGAGTTCACAGTAAACTGGGAAGGCAAACAACACATATATTTATAAACAGATATATAATTATACAAAGCTATTAGTGCTATAAAGGAAAAAAAGAGTAAAATTGGTGGGATGTATTTTAGATTCGGTAGTCAAGAGACATTTTCTTAGAGGAGATAACATTTAACCTGAGACCCAAAAGGTATGAAGAACTGGACATTCAAAGATTCTTTTTTAAAAACTATTTTATTCATTATTTTTAGAAGAAAGGCAGGGAGGGAAGAAGAAAGGGAGAGAAACATCAGTGTATGATTGTCTTTCACCTGCCTTCAGCTATGGACCTGGCTGGAGACCTGGTTTGCAACCTGGTTATGTGCCCTGGCTGGGAATCGAACCAGCAACCTTTGGGTTTGCGGGCTGATCAAAGATTCTTTTAGATAAAATCAATAGCATGTTTATAGGTTGTGAGGCCCATAAAAACTCATCAATTTTAGGAATTCAAGAAAATGTAGTGTGAGATGAAATGGGTACCTATGTTAAAGTTGGCGATGACAGAAACCTCTAAGTGGAGAAAGATGCATATACACCAGATAAGATACCAGTTTTTTTCAGTGAACTGAAAGAGGAGGGATGTTTATTAAGAACAAAGGAGTCCTTGGAAAAGGTAAACATGTTTCTGATTTCCATGTACCATCAGTTCTTCTTCCATTTAGAAGCATCTCAGTGAAATAAAGCAGAGCAGGAGTTCATTGAAGAAAATGCAGGAGAAATCATTCATCAAAGTAGGTCTGTGCTATTAGGGAATGCAAAGTACACATGAGCTTTTGTTGAGGTTTGAAAAAAGGAAGCCTATGTATTTAGAAATACTGTCTAACAAGGAATGCGCATTTTTAAAGATGGGCTATTTCAAATGTGAATGCAAAAATGTGTTTGCTATTTATAACACATACTAAAGCTGGAAATAACAATCTTCAGAGTGATATTATGAATTAACATATGGACACAATTTTACAATTGACAAAGAGCTCTTTATAACTCCATTTATTTCGTACAGTAATCTAGAGAAATAGATGTTATTATTATTCATTTTATTTTATCAATGAAGAGACAGAGATGCAAAGAGAAGAGAATTGTCTATTACATTATAGTGGCAAATGAGTAAAGCCCAGATGTTACTAAAACCCCAGTCATACTGAATGAGGCTATTACACTTCACAGTGTAAGTTTCGAATAGAATTTCTCCAAGATTTATTGTGCATTAATAGAAACTGTAACCCTCAATGTAAGTCTAGGCAAAATGATATTAACTGAATACTTAGTATTCATTTAGAAATAATACCAAATGTTATAAATAGTAGGTCTCATTTTACACATGGGGAAACTGAGTCAAAGTGATACAAAAGGAGCTACAATTCATATAAGCTTCGATTGACCTGAAAGATGGTAACTTCATCTTTTAGCTATAGGTTCCCAAAAGAGATTGTGAGTCCTTAAAAATAAAAATGTTAAGCATATTATTTGGTGATCAAAAGATAGGAATGACCACTGCATTTGTGTTTTTTGTTTGTTTTTTTTAAATATTTTATTTCATTATTTTCAGAAAGAGGGGAAGGAAGAGAGGCAGAGAGGGAGAGAGACATCAATGTATGGTTGCCTTTCACCTGCCTCCAGCCACAGACCTGGCTGGAGACCTGGTTTGCAACCTGGTTTGCAACCTCGTTATGTATGTGCCCTGGCTGGGGAATCGAACCTGCAACCTTTGGGTTTGCAGGCTGGTGCCTTATCCACTGTGCTACCAGCCAGGGCTCTGCATTTTGTTTTTACACTACGCGGTTTAAGGATAGAATTTATAAATTGCTTATTAATCAAATGGTATATCAATGAAATAAAAGGAATAAAACCATTTAAGAAAATATATAAAATCACCATTTACCCTGGTTTTGAATTGGGGGCACTAATTCTTAGTCTATAGTATATATAATACTATATAGAACACTAGAATATGAAGGTCTGTCCCAAAAGTATCAAGCCAATCTCAATATAATTAAAACAGTTTGCATAGCTGATACTTTCAGCAAACCTGTATAGATTTTTACTTTTTCAGAAACTGTTCAAATTTGTAGATTCACATAATAAGGACTAATTCCCTAACCTAATTTCAATAGAAAACAGAATTTGCTTATTTGAATTCCAAAACCATAATACTAAATTTGTTATACTTTCCTGTTTAGATATATGAAAATTTAGAAAAGAAAGACCATTAGAGTGAAAGGAAATTCATGAAACACTATAGAATAGATATATATTGGGGGTGAGAAGACGCAGAGAGGCTCAATCTTTATTTTTATAATAAGTGGTGTATATTAACTAAATTATTCTGACATTGGCTAAACAGATTGCCTACATATCAAAGTATGCCAGCTTGAAGAAAAATTACATAACTTAAAAAATATATCATGTAATTATACATAATTAAAATAATGTATAAATTACATATATTTAATTATAAGGTCAATCTGGGGAAAGAGGAAGTTACAACCAAATTCATACCTTAAATAAAAGTTTCCCATGGTTTCATTTGTATCAAATAGGCTAATGTGCAGCATTAACCTATTGCTAGGCATTAGCATTATTGAGAAGTTTCTGTGTAACTATTAATCGATTTGCTTCAGAAAGACAAACTACTATTTTCATTGAAAGATTTTTCTTAGCTCTATTGAGATCTGTATTTATTTCCTTCCTTTAATGAGGAACATAAACCAGTTGTGGTATATATTGCTGCTCCTAGAAATACCACCATCTTCTATAGGCTAAGTGGGATCATACTTACTAAAGAAAGCAGTATTCTCTTTTTATTTTCTTGTGTTCTATTACAGTTGTTTCAATTTTCCCCCATTGCTCTCCCCTGCCTTGCCCACATCCTGACCCCACAATCAAACCCCATCCTGCTCTCCATGTCCATGGGTCATTTATACTTGTTCCTTGACTAGACCCTACTCCTTCTTTACCCCCTTCTCTCCCTTCCGCCTCCCTGCTGGTCACTGTCAGTCTATTACTTGTTTGCAAGCCTCTGGTACTATTTTGCTCCTCTGTTTTGTTTATTAAGATCCTATTGTAGATGAGATCACATGGTATTTGTCTTTCACTGCCTGGCTTATTTCACTAAACTAGTTGCATCCATACTCTCTCAAAGTTTGGAATTCCTTCTTTCTGCTGCATAATATTCCATTGTGTAAATGTACCACAGTATTTTTTTAAATGATTTTATTTATTATTTTCAGAGAGAGGGGAAGGGAGAGGGGCAGAGAAGGAGAGAAACATCAATGTATGGTTGCCTTTCACCTGCCTCCAGCTATGGATGTAGCTGAAGGCCTGGCTTGCAACCTGGTTATGTAGCGCTGGCTGGGAATCAGACCAGCAACCTTTGTGTTCTCAGTCCAGTGCCTTAGCCACTGTGCCACCAGCCAGGGCAATGCACCACAGTATTTTGATACACTTGTTATTATCAGCACTGAGGCTGTTTCCAGCACTTGGCTATTGTAAATAGTGCTTCTATGAATAAAAGGGTACACAGGTTCTTTTGAATTGATGTTTCAGAATTCTTAGGGTATAATCCCAGCAGCAGAATCATTGGATCAAAAAGCAGTTCCAACCCTGGCTGGTGGCAAAGTGGATAAATCAGTGGCTTTTGAACCCAAATGTCACTGCTTTTGATTCCCAGTCAGGGCACATAACCAGGTTGCAAGCCAAATCTCCTGCCAGGTCTGTGGCTGGAGGCAGGTGAAAGACAACCATATATTTACATCTCTCTCCCTCTCTGCCTCTATCCCTTCCCCTCTCTCTAAAAATAATAAATATAATCTTTAAAAAATAATTAAAAAAATAAAAAGAAAGCAGTTTAATGTTTAGTTTGTTGAGAAAATTCCATACTGTTTTCCATAGTGGCTGTACCGGTCTTCATTCCCACCAACAATGCACCAAGGTTCCTTTTTCTCCATATCCTTGCTAGCACTTATTGTTTGTTGATTTGTTAACGATGGCCATTCTAATTGGCCTGAGGTGATATATCTCATTGTGGTTTTAATGTCTCTGGTGGTTGGTGATGTTGCACATCCTTTCATATGCCTATGGGCCATCTGTATGTCTTTGAAGAAGTGTCTGTTCAGGTCCTTTGCCCATTTTTTAGTTGGGTTTTCTCTCTTCCTGGTGTTTAATCATATGAGTTCTTTATATATTTTGGAGATGAAACCCTTGTCTGTGGTATCCTTGGCAAATATGTTTTTCCATACATTTGCTTCCCTTTCATTTTAATGTTTCCTTTAGCCATGCAGAAGCTCTTCAATTTGTTGTAGTCCCATTTTTTTTCTTTATTTCCCTTTTCCTAGAGGATATATCAGTGAAAATGTTGCTGCATTGGATATCTGAAATTTTACTGCCTATGTTTTCCTCTAGGAATTTTATGATGTCATGGTTTACATTTAAGCATTTTATCCATTTTGAGTTGATTCTGGTGTTTGGTGTAAGATGGTGGTCTAGTTTCAGTTTTTTGCATGTACTATTCCATTTCCCTCAACACTGTTTGTTGAAGCTATTTATCCTTCATTTTATGCTCTTGCTCCCTTTGTCAAATATCAATTGACCATAGAGACATTGGTTTATCTCTGGGTTCTCTATTGTGTTCCAATTATCAATGTGTGTGTTTTTTTTTTTTTTTTTTAATTACTACTTCAATTTCACTAGTTATCAGTCAGTTTAGGCTTTCTTCTTCTTCTTGGTTTAGTTTTGTAAGATTATATGTTTCTAGAAATTTGTCCATTTCATTCCAGTTGTCAAATTTCTTGGCATATAGTTGTTGGTTGTAATTCCTTACAGAGCTTTATATTTCTGCGGTATTAGTTGTGATTTCTCCTCTTTCATTTTTTATTTTATGTATTTGAATCCTCTCTCTTCTTTGATTGATGAGCCTGGTTAAAGGTTTGTTGAGTTTGTTTATCTTTTCGAAGAACCAGCCCCTAGATTTATTGATCCTTTGAATTGTTCTTTTAGTCTCTATGTAATTTAATTCTGCTCTGCTCTAGATTATTTCCTTTCTTTCACTCACTCTGGGCTTTGTTTGTTGTTGTTCCTCTACTTCTTGTAGCTTTATGGTTAGGTTGTTTAAGATTTTTCTATCTTTTTTGGTAGGCCTATATTGCTATGAACTTCCCTCTCAGGACTGCCTTTGTTGTGCTCCATAGGTTTTTGGGATGTTATGTGTTCATTTTCTTTTGCTTCCAGAAAACTTCTTATTTCTTCATCTGTTATTAACACATTTATTATTTAACACTATGTTATTCCATCTCCATGAATTTGAATGTTTTTGAGTTTTTTCATTGAGTTTCTATTTTCAAGCCATTGTGATCCTGAGAGATAAATGGTATGATTTTAATTTTCTTGAATTTTGAAGGCTTGTTGTGTGTCCTACCATATAGTGTATATTTAAAAATGTTTCATGTACACTTGATTTAGAGTGTTGTTCAATGCCACAATATCCTTGCTAATTCTTTGCCTGGAAGATCTATTTTTTACAATAGGATATTAAAATTCCCTACTATGAATGTGTTGCTGTAGATATCTTTCTTAAAGTCCTTCAAGGTTTTCCTTATAGATTTGGGTGCTCCTAGGTTGGGTGCATATATATTAATGAGGGTTATGTCTTCTTGATAGATTATTCCCTTAAATGTTATGTAATGTCCTTCCTTGACTTTGTTTTGAAATCTACTTTTTTTTTTTTTTTTTAAGATTTTATTTATTATTTCCAGAGAGAGAGGAAAAGAGAGAGGCAGAGAAAGAGAGAGAAACATCAGTCTATGGTTGCCTTTCACTTGCCTCCAGCCATGGACCTGGTTGGAGACTTGGCTTGCAACCTGGTTATGTGCCTGGCTGGGGAATCAACTAGCAAACTTTGGGTTTGCAGGCCAGCACCTTATCTACTATGCTACCAGCTAGGGCATGAAATCTACTTTGTATGACATAAATATTGCTACTCCAGCTATTTTTCATGTTAATTTATCTGAAATATTTTATTCATCCTTTCACTTTCTGTCTGTATAGATCATTTGTTCTGAGGTGAGCCTCTTGTAGACAACATATATGTGGGTCATGATTTCTTATTCAACAATCCTATGTCTTTTGAGTGGAACATTTAATCCATTTACATTGAGTTATTATTGATAAGAGCTTATTCATTGCCATTTTTTCCTTTTGTACCTGTGTTCCTCATTCTTTCTCTGTTTTTTCTTTTTTAAAAAGATTTTTAGAGAGAGGAGAAGAGAGGGAAGAAAAAAGACAGAGAAACATCAATGTATGGTTGCCTTTCACCTGCCTCCAACTGGAGACCTGGGTAGAGACATGGCTTGCAGCCTAGGTATGTGCCCTGACTGGGAATCGAACCAGCAACACTTGGGTTAGCAGGTTGGTGCTCAATCCACTGAGCCACACCAGCCAGGGTGTTTTTCTTCATCTTCTTAACTTGGTCCCTTTAATTCTTCTTTCAAGGAAAGTTTAGTGGAGATTTATTCTTTAAGCCTTTTTTTTTTTTTTTTTTTTTTTCTGGGAAACTCCTTATTTCACCTTCTGTTTTATTTTATTTTATTTTTTAGAAGATTTTATTTACTATTTTTAGAGAGAGGGGAAGGGAGAGAGGCAGAGAGGAAGAGAGAGACATCAATGTATGATTACCTCTCATCTGACTCCAGCCACAGACCTGGCTGGAGACCTGGCTTCCAACCTGGCTGTGTCCTGGCTGGGGAATCAAACCAGTGACCTTTGGGTTCGCAGGCTGGTGCCTTGTCCACTGTGCCACCAGCCAGGGCTCACCTTCTGTTTTAAAGGAGAGCCTTGCTGGGTAGGTAGTCTTGGTTTTAGGCCTTTGCTTTTCATTACTTGGAATATTTCTTGGCATTCCCTTCTGGCTTGTTGTGTTTCTGCTATAAAATCAGCTGATACCCTTATTGGAGTGCCCTTGTATGTTATTAGCTATTTCTCTTTTGCTGCCTTTAAGATTCTCTCTTTGTCTTTAATTTTTGCCATTTTAATTGTGATGTGTCTTAGAGTGGGCCTTTTTGGGTTCATATTGATTAGGACCCTCTGTGCTTCCTGGACTTGCACGATTTTTTTCCTCATCATGTTAGGGAAGTTTTCTGTCTTTACTTCTTTAAATAGGTTTTCCATGTCTTGCTTTTCTTCTCATTCTGTTAGCTCTATTATATGGATATTATTACATTTCATGTTGTCCTGCAACTACCTTAATTCCTCTTCATTCTTTTTTTGTCTTTTTTCATTTTGTTGCTAACTTGAGAACTTTTTTTACCTTGTCCTCCTGTATGCTGATTTGATCCTCTGCTTCATCTACCCTGCTTTTAATTCCTTCCACTGTGTTCTTTATTTCAGATGTTGTAGTCTTCATTTCCTCCTAGTTTTTATTGATAATTTCTATGTCCTTTTTCATGCTGGTGTAGCTTACAGTAAGTTCCTTGTAGCTCTCCTATAGTTTTTGTAGTTCTTACTGAGCTCATTAAGCACCTATGTAACCATTATTTTGAACTCAATGTCTGATAGTTTGCTTGCCTCTATTTCATTTAGAATTTTTCTAGGGATTCCTCCTTTCCTTTCAATTGGGGTTGTTTCTTCATCTCCCCACTTTAGGTGACTCTTTTTGTTTTTTTTCTGCTTTTTAGATTGATCTGATTTGACTCCCTCTCTACACAGTGTTACCTTCTGTGGTAGGAGACTTGTGGGATTTAGTGGAGAAGTCTTCTTGATCTCCTGAACTAGATGCTCTTGGGATGCCCTTTATACCATTTATGTAAGCTCTCTGGTTGTAATTGAGTTTTGGTTGTTGTTGGGTCATTCTTTGATGGTCCTTCCCTCCAGTTCACTAAGAGTCACTCCTCCACCACATCTTGTATGCTGTTGTACAGATGCACTGTCTTCTCTTTCTGGATCAACCCCTGGTAATGTCAGATGGTGTCTCAGTCTGGCCTTAGGCAGCCTGTTTGATACTGTCAACAATCCTGTCTAAGACTGTCTCCATCAGTTGTTAACCTGATCAATCTGTAATCAGCAGTTAGCAGCACCACAGGGATACAGCAATACCTGTTGGTGGGACTATTGCTCCCCCTCAAGCTGATGCTGCTTGAAGGGGGTTGTTCTGCCTAAGCAAGATGGCTCCAGTGGTATAAGGAATGACTCAGCCCCAGAATCCTCCATCAGTTGTTAACCTGATCAATCTGTAATCAGCAGTTAGCAGCACCACAGGGATACAGCAATACCTGTTGGTGGGACTATTGCTCCCCCTCAAGCTGATGCTGCTTGAAGGGGGTTGTTCTGCCTAAGCAAGATGGCTCCAGTGGTATAAGGAATGACTCAGCCCCAGAATCCTGACACCTGCTCCCCCAGTTCTTTCCCCAAAGCCACCATCCCCAGACTCTCATCAAGCATCTCTAGTCCACTCTGTACCCCACTTTGTCGAAGCTCTGGGTAAGTGGCTGTAAATTAAACTTTATATATTGGTAATTTTTATATATATTACAGGTAAGAGGCTTTCTTTGTCTCCAGTCATCTCTCCCTGTCAGACAGAAGCCCTACTGCTTTTCACAGATGGATATTATATGGGTTCCTTTCCAGCTCTGGTGCTATAGTCTGGATAGCCCAACTTGAGGCTCCCTAGACTACATGCTTTTCAGAGAGAACCCCTTAACTGCTGAAATTTCCTTCTGCCATTCAACTGCTGCCCATGGAGACCTAGCCAGCCCTCTTGTGTCTCCTCTGTACTCCATACTAGTCATGTTGTGGTGCAGTAGTTTCTTCTGTCAGTCCATGATTATAGGCTTCTCTTCAGCTATTCTTAAGTTAGTTGTTCTAGATGATTTCTCTACAATTTATCTGTAATTCCAGATTGGTCCTAGGAGGAGGTTAGTTTAGCTTCCACTTACTCCGCTGCCATTCTGGATCTCATGCTCTATTTTTGTTTTCTTCTGGACTATATAGTAATTGAATAGATAGGTTTAACTCTAGGGTTGCCCAGAGCACAGCCTCTCTCACTTTGCATTGACCTACTTGAGTGGTGCTGGAAAAAGCACCTGAGCCAAAAGCAATATTATTAAAACATGTATCTTTATTGCTTGCATTTATTTAGCCATAACTGGATCTTAGTATCTGTTTAAATTTACTTCAGATAGGTATCTCAATTCTTCCATTTTTCTTCTTTTCTGCAAAATTATTTGCTGAAAATAAGGCTCTTTGTTGGCACAATGTCTTTGTGGTTAATGTAAACAAAATGGGAGATTGCATTCCTTTAGAGTCCTGATATGCTAGATAAGGTTAAAGCTTCATTCTCATAAAAAACTAAGCTTTTTAAAGCCATCCTAGAGTTTAATTTATTTTTTGCATTCCCTGTTGTGAGCTATGGCCTATGGGACTGGCTAGCTCAGGGGAATAACAATGAGCTATGGGGCTGCTCCCCTCTAGAATCCTGGTACAGATTCATTTCATTCTGATAATGGCTAGAAATGTTAAAGGCCTGTGGATTATAGATTGTGGAGAAGGAAAACAGAGGACAGATCTGAAGTTAAAATCCATGGGTCACATTTAAATTGGTAATTGGCCATAATTTTTGAATAACCATAAAGCTGAACATTTATATTTTTTGTGGGGAGGCCACTATGAATAGACTAACTATATATCCTCATAAAACAACCATCATCATCATGCAAGTGCTCAAAATTCTTTTGTCATTAACAGACCTGGGATCCAGATACCCAATTTCCTTCTTAAGTGGTGGGCGGGGGTGAGATATGGAGATATTGGAGGTGATTAAAGTCACTTTTTTGGATTGCCTCCAAGCTGTGAAACATAGGAGCCTGTCATTGGTATCATTTTCATTTGGTTTTTCTAAATTACCAAATGGCAACTTATTTTGTTAACAGTTTTTAATAGGAAATAACACAACTCTTAGAGCACATAGGTATAAATGAAATCTTTTGAAGTACTAAAATTCTCATTTTACCTCTCTCAAAACTCTCTTATAATTACTAAAAAGACTACAAATCTTATTTGTCATACCATGGTACTGTACATGTCCTCCATTTGTGTGTGTGTGTGTGTGTAAAATCATTTCCCTCTTTTGTCTATCATATTTTGTATATTTTCCTCTGCATGCTCTCCTCCCCTGAGATTTTTCTCATGTGTCTTTCCCTGGTCATTGTTTCCTCCCTTCATCTGCAGATCTACTGAGGCCTTATGAGCTCTAACGAGTTACCTGTTTTTGGTCTCTCAGAACAACTCCACTTTATAACACATTCATGTGGCTATTTGGTATATAAGAAATGCTTGGCACAAAACATATTAATTTTATTTCCCTTTTCATACTTGTTTTTATTTATATTATATATATACACACACACACACACACACACATATATATTTCTGTCCATTTATGTTGAGAGATTTAAAACCTCAGATTGTCAGAGATGTATTTTTCAATTCATTTTCTCCAGGACTTCCTCATTATAGTATTCTCAGAATGGATTCAATTAACTTGTTTTATTTTCACTTGGGACTTAGCCATATTTGAGGAGGCTTTTAATAGTAGTGATATTATCAAGGTCTAGTTGGCAGAAAGAGGTGGAAGAACCATTGGTTAGTAATGAATGAATTAGAAAGTGACTTTTAAACAATCATTAAATTAGCTGGAATTAGGTAGACTTCACAAGGTTTTATAATATTTTAAATACAAAATAAAATCCCCCAAAACAAAGTAAATTATTCCTTTAAGATAACCAAGTTTTAACACTATCATAAATATGTATTTCAGTTCCTAAGGAAAGAAAAAAAATAAATGATTCATTGAGTTATGTTAAGGAGTGATGTTTCTGGATTTAAAATACTAGTAACCATGGCAAGATCTCTGTTAGTTTTAAAGAAAAAAGTACTGTCAAGATCAAACAATAATTTTGTAACTGGCACAGTCTCTGGCTGGATACTATACAATACTAGCTAAAGAAAATATTTCTGAGCTAGTTATTCTGGAGGAGAAAAGTACCACAAGTCTTTTCAGAACCCTTGGTCTTTGGGGTGTGACACAAATCAAGTCAGGGAAGAAGGAGAAAAATCCCCTGGGTCCCTGCAGGATGAATTTATTCAATAAGGAAATGAGAGAAAAATACTTAACATGCAAAAGTCTTATGCAGAAAATGCAGGAAAACCACAGAACATGCCATGGGCCATGAAGAATGCCCTTCAGAAGAGGTACCGCAGGAGGCAGAAAGGAATCCTCAACCTTCAAAGACAGAGTTAGCCAGGAAGGGAAGGAAACCTTAGAGGGAGGCTGACACAACCCTCCCAGGGATAGAAGACACTCCCACGAGGCCCTGGGCCCTGAAGAAATGCTAAGAGGAGCAGCAGAGTTGGAAGGGCTGAGGGGAAAAATTAGAAGAGGAAGAAACAAGTGTGTGATGATGCACTGGGAGTGAGGACATTCATGCAGACATGCTCATCTTGTGTGCTTTGGGCCTGGCATTCTGTTTCATTTCTTTTTCTTTCTTTTTTTAAAATCTGGTACTACAATCTGGCCCCTGCTTGCTTGCTTTCTGTTAGCATTTTCTGATGTATCTTTCACCTTCTTTTTACTTTTAATCATTTGGTGGAATTTTGTTTTAAGTAGTTTTTGTTATCAGCATCTTACTGGATTTTGCATTTGATCCATTCTCCAGGTCTATTTTTCAGCTGGGAAGTTTGACATTAATGCATGAAAATATTTGGTCCATATTATAAAGTAAAACATCACAAGTTACAAAAAAAAGAAAAATATTTCTGCAACAGGCAACATTTGAAGGCCATATTGCTATTAATTTTTTAAAGCAATTTGAAAGTACTTTTCTATCATCAGGTGTAGTTCAACATAAATCACCTTAATAAATGTTTAAAATTCATATGTATTACATTACATAATTGTTAAATAAATATAGAGACAACATAAGCAGTAGTGATCAAATTATAAAGCTATGAAAACAAAGAGTGGTTTTAAAAGGTTTAACTAGACATAACTAGCATTGAAGCCCTGAATCATCCATCTGCCAGAAAGATTAGAGATCATCACAAATTTCATCTTGGCTTCATGAGTCCAGGTTAATTTCCTGCAGGCATCAGGTCATCTAAGATCAATCACTGCTCTGGTCAAGCCAGAGCAGTCTGACAAGGAGAAATTCTATGCCATAGCTTAGCACTATTCTTATGGTCTAGCAGTATCTTGATGTTATTCACAATTATAAAAATCTGGAGGGTGCAGCAAACCTTTCTGATGGCTAAGCCTTAGTCCTCTAACTTGCAAGTGTTTAAGAATCACCTGGAGGGGTCAGAATAGGGCCTGAAAGTGGCATTTCTATCTGGTTCTGGGATGTTTTCTATACTGCTGGTATAAGGATCATACTTTGAATAGAAATGAGCTAAAAATCCCTAGGCTTTGTAGAAGATTGTTAGGATATTTGGGGGGGAAACTTTGTTGTCTTAAATGTCACTATAGATCATGTACACGTATTGCTAGTCCTTTTAGGTTGCTGATCCTTGTGCCCCTCTACCCACCTGAGTTATAATGATTTGATTTACACAGAATTCTTTTTACTTTGATTCTGAAAAGACCAAATAACACACTTTATCTGAACTAATCCAAGTGTTCTTCTCCCCTGAAACATCTCTGTGAGTCTTTTTAGAGTGTTAAACAATTCTTTTAAGTTATTTTCTATTTTCTTTCTATTTAAAATTCTAACCAAAATAACTTGTATTATGGATAGAGAACATTTTGTTACACAGAAACCAAATGATTACACATAGGAATTTATGCTCTTCTTTATAACAGGCAGGTTGATTTCCCTTCACTTCTACAGCTCTAAGAAATATTTTTTTCATTGTTTCTCACTTTAGAAATTAATGAATTGAGTAGTTATCTCCATTAAGACAACTAGTGGTAGATCTTTAATGAAAAGCAAATCTTTATTAAACTGCACTTTGGCTGAGAAAGAGTTAATAGGTTAAATTAAAACAACAAAAAATAAAACAAAGATAAATCTAGATGTAATGGAAGTACCATCACAAACATGTGGGTCCACCAAATATTATCTTAAAAGAAAAACATGGTTAGTTTATATAGTCTCTGGGGCAAATATTGTACATCATATTTTGCCTTGTGGACACATTTGTGAATTTGCCATAGGAATTTTAGATGCCTATCAGTGAGACAATTACTTCTTGAACTTAATTGAGTCTGTTGCATACTCCACATAAATACTACAGAACTCTTTTGAATGATTTATCAGTGGCCTCACCCTTTATAATAAGAATAAGTGCTGCAGAAAGATCTTTTCTATTAATATGTATTAATTACTTTTTTATTTTTTTAAGTAGAGGTCACCCTTACCCCAAGGTTGCATAATCACAAGGGTAGGAAATATTTCAGGTACTTGGGAAAGATTATGTGCTTATAAAACTATGCATTCTTTTAAGGTCTCAAAAGTCTGAATGTAAATTGTTTATATCATTTCTTATTTTTGACAAGGCTGTTATTTTTTAGGATTCTGGACTCTATGTCCTCACACCTGAGGCAGAAGCCACAATTTCATGATATTCTGTTCAAGTTCTAGCTGAAAGAAATAAAAAGCAGTAATAAAGAGCAGGCTAAAGGAAGAACCATGTATTGAAAATGGCTAGATAAGTTTCCAGGGAAAATATTTTAAGAAAATGGTACCCTAGACAGGTTATATGTTTATTTCTGGGACAAACTTTCACATCTTCCATTATGCTCTGAAGCAAATGAATGATGATCATGCTCCAGTCGCCGGAACTATATGCATTTAAATTAAAAATATAGAAAGCACAGCATACACTGCAGTAGGATCTATTGACTGTGTCAGTGACAGCAACATTTTCATTTTTCCTTTTGTAATAGAAGTCATTGTATGTGTTCAGGATGGATTCTTGGTCTTTATTAATCTCAGCAGTGAGAGCATGGGGGATTTTAAAAGCTATTGATTTTTAAAAAGAGATTGTAGTCCATCCTATTGTATGGTAGTTTTAACTTCTACCTCAAGCTGTCATAGAATGGGTATTCAATATAGAGGGTCCAGTACTTGGTGATGTAGTCTAGGTACTTCTAGAATATGTCTGAAAGACTTGGATATTTGCTTAATTTTAAGGCATAATAAGTAATATTGTTTTGATTGAATTTTCTCTGTTCTTTTCTCTCCTTTCTCTGTTCTTTTCTCTCAACCCTTTTCTTGTTTATAGTTGGATCAACAAGTCCTTCCACTGTGACAATAAAGGTGGCAAAATGGGCACTTAAAATGTGTCTGTGCCTTGTCTGTTCTCTTAAGGTCTCCTAAGTAATCTATTACCCTTCTAGTCACCTTTATATTTTCATTTCCCTCTGAATCTTATCACTGTCTTTCCTGAAGTATCTGCATCTTTGTTGCACCCCAGGATGAGCTACTTTTCTTCAAGTTAACCATTAACTTTTGCTATTAATATCAATACTAACTGAATCTTAAAACAATGGATTTTTTCCCCATTACTCAATGCATACTTTATTTTAAATCAGGATATTATCAGGAAAAATACAAAAAGTAACCAATGTTAACTATATATCATGTAGTAAAACTTACTAAAGCTTTGTTCGTATTTATAATGAGTTAAAAGTCTCTCCCTCCACATTGCAGGACTATTAGGCAAAAGATGACAACCAAAAATCCTTCCTGCAATAGAAAACCTATTTGTTTCTTTTCTCTGTTAAGTAGTTTGGAATTAAGAGAATACCATTTTTTACACAATTCTCACTCAAGTATTAAAATGAGAAAAAACTGGGGTGATGGATCTTTATACTCAATCTTGAAGGAGTTCTAAGAACATGGGCAAGTATGACACGCTAACATTGATTTTATAGTAGCCACTGGAGTTATGGCATAGAACTTTACCAGTTCTATGTATAGACACCAAAATCCCTGAGAATGAGTGTAGGCAAAGGTTTGAAACTGCTATTTTGGTTTGGAATTTGTGAGTGTGAGAATGGGGGCATATTGGTAGTAAAATTATTTAAAACTTAACAATCTACTTATTTTTTTCTTTCATACTTTGTGACTCAAGATAATAAAGACATTTTATACCTTCAGCAATTTACGTATGCATTGGCAGCTTTGTAATCTTCCATTTAACTATTATAGAAAAGTTGATCAGCTTGTTTTTACTATGCTGGATATAAAACAAAATGGCTATAAAGAGATAGTGCTTCCAACAAATTGCTTCATGCCTATTTAAAACAACAACAATCATTCATGCTTTGTCTATGAAAAGATAATAGTATTTTTAAGAAAAATTTACATTGCACCCCAGATTAATTACATTTTGGAGGCTAACACATTTTTACTTTTGTCTTTGGAGAGGTATAACTAGGAAAATAAACAACATTACAAAATCTTTTGATTTATAAAAAGAAAAAAAAATTGGTTCCTTATAACATATGTGATTTAAGGTTGAATTTTTCAAATGTTTATTTCAAATAAAATACTTTAAATATTTCAAAAAGTGTTAAGAATGTCTTAGGAGATTAAGAGGGAAAAAATTATTAATTTATTACAAAGGTACAAAGACTATTTTTTTTAGTTTTTCTTTCCAGCCATTTTAAGTAAGTATGATTCACATAGTTATTTATACCATTATAAAATTTGTTGTTTTCTGAACTTAAAATGATGCTTTATTCATTTCTTCATATTTCTACTGAGGATGTTTATCCTATAAGTTTAAGTATTTCATGAATACTTTTACAAATATGGCTTTGTTTCTCTAAGAGTACATATTTAAGTGATTAGTTTTAGGAATAATGTCTTGAGATCAAAAAAATAAAGGTTACTTGGTTATTAATAACATAAATTTAAAATTGTCTATATACATAAACATATGTATACATGCTTCATCAGATACCAGTTAAAGAAAAAAGTGATTTTGCTAAGGTAGAAATATACAAAGGAATATGGTAAGAATTCATATAATAACTACATCTAACATTTTATTTCACCTGCTTTATTACATATGTATCCATATATGCATTATAAAGAATGAGATTTTAAGAAATAACTTATATTTTTGTAATTGTAGCTTTTCAAATTAAATTGCATTTCACAACCAATATAGTATATGGTAAACATGATAGTGTTTTTTCTTTCAAAATTGATCTTGGTGATGAATCTTACAATCAAAGATATTTTGTAGGTGAAGAAATATAGTCTCAGTTTTGGCAAAAAAAAGATAAATTATGTTCCTATTAAGTTTTTAAAAAAGAGGTATTTCACATGGTTTAAATATTGGGAGTTAGCTTTAGCAACATATGAAGACTGAAACTCATCATTCCAATATAAAAACATGAATCATGATTGAATTACAGAAGAATAGACTTTTATGGCATATATAAGAGTAAAATAAAGGTTACAGAAAGAATTTGGAGCATTAAATGTCAGGAACAGTATTTTCTCAGGAAATTTATTAACAGGTTGACATCACTCTCTCTTATCTTTGTCTATCTGGGTTCTTTTGCATTCTGAATTCTTAGAGAATGAAGATAATTTATATGTTAAATCTCTTGAATATTTCCTCTCTGTTTTTTATTCTTTGCAATCTTTTTAAGGAGTAGAAAGTAGTATGTTCTTTATTTTATATTTCTTTTGTTTGTTTACAGTAAAACCCCGAAAAAGGGATATGAGAAAATACTTGGGTTCTTATTGTAACCTACTAATAATTCTTCAAGAACTACTGTTAGTTAACTTACTTGACTGTAGCTGTAATGTTAAAGCTGTCTAATCTTAGAAAATATATGAGAAACACAAAAGAAAACTGTGGTTTGGAATTTCTGTATTAGTACTCAATTATCTGAAATTGTTAAGAAACCAGCTATTTCATTTCATTATTTCTTCCTGCATCACATCCTACATAAAATTACTAAATTTAAAAACTAATTCTTCTAAAATGTAAGGGAAAAAGTTCCTACTTTATGAAATAGTGAATTCTAATTGTAACTTAATGGTAAATTATCAGAAAATTCACCTTTTTGTATTAATTGTACTGCAAAATACAAAATTATATTTTTCTTTCAGAAGCTATTTATCCCTCCACAGAATGAATGGTTGTGAGGCTTTTTGTTAGTGGTATTTTCTTTTTCTTTCTTTCTTTCTTTTTTTTTTTTTTCATGATGCATGGCTATAATGTCCCTGTCTTCACTACCTGGTTACTTGTCTTTTTCCTCATTCTTGTCAGATAGCCTGTTCTTTATGGCCACCATCTTTTTATGATCCTGATTTATTGTGCTTATAGGGGAACAATTGAGACCAGAGTAACACACAGTTCAAAATAAGAAGAAAGTCTCAGAGAGCTATAGAGTTTTAAAGAATGAATTATATGAGGGTCAGGATTGAACTTCCTGACATCTATTTTTAAATTTTCAAGACTTAAAATCTATATTTTACTATATTTCATATTGTTAAGGATTTTAAGTAAGTACCTCAGAATGCAGTGTTACTGGATATTGTAAATCAAATTTTAGATTTTAACTATAAGTTTACTTTTAAAGATTTTATTTATTATTTTCAGAGAGAAGGGCAGGGAGGGAGAGAGAAAGGAAGAGAAGCTTCAATGTAAGGTTGCCTTTCACCTGCCTCCAGCCGGGGACCTGGCTGGAGACCAGGCTTGCAACCTGGTTATGTGCCCTGGTTAAGGAATTGAACCAGCGACATTTGGGTTTCCAGGCTGGCACCAATCCACTGAGCCATACCAGCCAGGGCCAACTATACGTTTTCAAAGAGCACTAAATGTTAGTTTGCCCTTAATTTGTAAATGTGATTTTAAATTATAAATTTACTTATAATGGTTATTACATAATGACTGCTTTCTATATACCAGGAAATTTTAAAAACTGTTTTATAAGCCATATTCATCTGTTACTCATAATGGACCTATGAATTCAAAATCTTAAATGTGTACAATTTATAGATATACGAATGGAGGTAGAGAATATTGAAATATTTGCTGAAAGAGAAGCACAATTTAAGCTCAATTAATCTGGATCCAGAATCTACAAGCTTAACCACTCTGGGTAGTAGTTTGCAACATCATATTACTATATGTTCATTTAATAGGTATGTTATGTTCTTTTAAGAACATACTTTATATTCATTAAAGAAAACTATAAATAAATAGCAAAAAAAAACAAAACAAAACAAAACAAAAACAAAAACAAAAAAAACTTTAAATAATGACCAGAAATCCTACCACACACATGAAAACAAATAATATTTTGTCATATTTCTTATTTTTAAAAAGCTTCATAACTTTTTAAAACAAAGCTCCAATCACATTTGTTATATTTATTATAAGTGCTTTTATTCAACATGCTATTATATCTTTTTATTAAATATTTTGTTGGTCTATTTATTTAGAGAGAAGGGAAAGGAGGCAGAGAAACTCAGATGTGTGAAAGGAATGTCGATTGGTGGCCTCTTGCTCGCCCCTAGCCAGAGACCTTCCCCACAACACAGGCATGTGCCTTGACCTGGAATCCAACTGGCAACCAACCTCGTAATTTAAGGAAAGATACCCAAACCACTGAACAACACCAGCCAGGGCTCAATTTACTATTATATCTTAAAGTATTCTCCAAACTACTATGTAGTTGTTTTGATCATTATTACTTATTTATTTATTTTTCAATGTAGGGTTGCCTTTCAATTGCCTCCAGCTATGGACCTGGCTGGAGACCTGGCTTGCAACCTCATTGCCACCAGCCAGGGCCTGATCATTATTTTTTAATTACTGAAGAACATGCTATCACTGCTTATAAACTGGTCTTATTTTAAACAAAAGTCATTGATAAATGATTGCTAAAGCCAAAATCAATAAGTCTGATAAAATTGTTAGTATGTTTTTTAGTGAATTTCTCACTGGCCCAATGACCTATAGTCTTAGATTAAAAAAATTAGGATGTATAATAAAAGAAATGGAAGGATAGTCATGTCAAGAAAGTATTGAGAATATATGCATATATCTTATATAAATGTGTGGTTTGCCTCATCAGAAAATCCCTAAATAGAAGACTCTATTAAAGATGCTTGATATTTTCAGCAGATATATACACAACTTAAATAGACATGTACACAACTATAATTTGAGTAATGAAATCCATTTCTTAGCCCTCATTTTAAATAAACACTACCACTGAAGTAATAATAATAATAATACAGTAACCATTATACATTTAATATCAGTCTCACAGCCCAAGTAGCTCATATTAGAACCTTCAATTGCTCTCTAATATGAGCTAAGCTGGGTAGTAGAAATATCCTTAAATTGGATTAAGTAATTCAGGGTAAGCTTCTACAATTTAACTATCCTCCTTTTCCCATGTCATAAATATGATGTTTGCCTTTCTTTCTCTGATGCAAACCAACAGGGAGCAATGCAGATATTTTTTGTCCAGTTTACACCCACAGGTAAGTACATAGCAGGAGCTTACACACTGATGAATATGGTCTTTAGGCTCATAAAGTCCAAACAACACAGCAATCAGATTTCTGATATTTAATATCTATCAGAACTACGGAAAAAAGTTCATTTATTCTATCTATTACAATTGAATGTTTCTGTCCCATTGGTTATATATAATGAGTGTAGACACTGGTGAATTATCTGTTTGGAAAAAAATTAAGACAGCAGAATAAAGTAGCCTTGGCTGGTGGCACAGGGGATAAGGTACCAGCCTGTGAACCCAAAGGTCGCTGGTTCAATTCCCAGCCAAGGCACACATAACCAGGTTGCAAATCAGGTCTCCAGCCAGGTCTGTAGCTGGAGGCAGGTGAAAGGCAACCTGACATTGATATTTCTCTCCCTCTCTGCCTCTCTCCCATCCCCTCTCACTAAAAAACTAATAAATAAAATCTTAAAAAAAAAAAAAAAAGACAGCAGAATAGAAAGAATCAGATGTAATATATAAATATCATGAACAGCATTTCACTAATAATGCACTAATAATAATGAAATCTGAGATATGGAAAGTAGTAGAAAAACATATTTACATTCACACACATGCACACATTAGTTTTATTATGATATTTTGTTTCACTAAGGTAATAAAATGTAATGTGAGTTTACAGAAATGCAGCTAATATTCTTTGGATTTGTAGGTGGGAAAGGGTTGTTGCACAAGATATTCCTAGAATAAAAGGTGCAAAGCATAAATGAAATACAGTTCCTCTTAAAATAATACACCCTATGTTACTTCTAATGTAAAACAACAATAAACAAATTTTCTTAAAAAATTTTCTTTTTAAGAGACTCCCATGCAAAGTAGGGAAAGTAAATCCCATCCTTAAGATCATTATGAAAAAAGAACCAGAGTCTCAAAGTTTGAATAATACCTCTCAAGTTACATAGGTTGAAAGTGTCAGTAATAACTTGTTTTGGGCTTTCTTTGACCCCAAAGAGTAAACTCTTTCCATTAGGCCATTACAACTTTTTTGTTAGTTCTTTCATTTGTTTATTTGTTTTTGAAATATTCATACACTTCCTTGTGAGGAGAAATTCCTACATGTACATAAACAGGAAAACAAATTTAAGGCAACATGGAATTTTACAGTTGCTAAAGCCTTCAGAAACCATATAGCCTAACTTCCTACCAAGGAAGTTAGTGTCAGATGGACACTTGATCATTATTAATACTTTTAATAAATGCTATTGAACTATTCTGTATTTTTCTCCACTGAGCAAACTGTGCCAATTCAAGACATAGCAAAAACAGGATGTTTCCAAACTTTTCTTCTTAAGGGATGAATATAATACACATGCTGGTTATCTTTTTGCAACATTATATCCTATAAATGAATTAGCAAAATGATGCCTCACATATATTAATCTCCTTGAAAACCTCACTCTTATCTTTTTCTAAAAATTAAGTTAACCTATATAAATGAGATTTCTGAAATATTCTGCTTCAGAAGGGGTTTTTTTAGTGATATTAAGTATTTCTCTCCATAGCAAAAGACTTTATAGCAAATAAAGATAACTTACTGGTTTTGGTTCTCCATCTGCTACCTCCAGCAGATCAACTTTAGGAAACAGTCTTATAAATTATTACAAAGTAGTTGAACATCAGTGAGTTTTTTAGGTTTTGATTCTTTCTAGAGTCTAAATTTTGGATATTTTGACCTATAAAATGGGTCTTCCTTGTCTGATTATCATTCACAAAAAAATTGAGCTATAAAGGTAAAGGTCTAAACATGCCAGCTTCCTTTATGTTATCTGAATATTCTCTGAGCATTTGGCACTATCTATACAATTAGTCTCACATTACTTACTTTGTTATTGCAACTTAAAGTAAACTGCTTCCCTAGAATAAGACAAGTTCCACTTAAAAACCAAGTCAGTGAAGCTATTTGACACATTTCACTGTTGTAGTAGTGCATTAAACGCCTCTAAAATTAGAGACTCTCTGTTGACGCATTCCGATCTTAATGGAGCAACACTTTAAAAGTAGTGTAATGCTTCGTTTCCTCCCACAATATATTCTGCATAATCTCATTTTAATAGTTTTCTCTGTAATTTGCCACTTGATGTTGCCATGTGATTTATCAGCAAAATATGCATACAAGATGCATAAATTCTCTTTTGGGAATCAGTTTAAAGTGTCCAGTGATTTGAACAAATCAACTTTCATAAATAGCTGCAAAAAATTCTGTAAGTTAATTGTTCATATGCTGGTATAAACTGGATCTACTTTAAATACAATTCATTCAAAAGCAGATTATTGATTTAATTAATTTTACTTATTATTGTTGTATTACCGCTGTTTCATTTTCCCCCCATTGCTCTCCCCTGCCCCTCCCTCCCTGCCCTCCTCCCTCAGTCAGTCCCCAGCTTATTGTCCATGTCCATGGGTCCTTCACACTAGCTCCTCAACTGAACCCTTCCCTGCCTTCCCCCTTCTCCCCCTCCCCCCTAGTCACCATCATTCTGCTCTTTTTTTCCCCCCCATGTCTCTTGTTTCTTTCTGCTTGCCTGGAAAACAGATTATTTTTTAAAACATCAAACATCATAATTTAAAAATACTAGTCAAATTGCAGGTAAATACTTGTCTAAAATTAGATGAATAATATATAATGGGCAAATAATATATAATGTTGTATACACTATGATATAAATTATAATTAATTGGATTAGCAATTACAAGCTAATTGAATGATGCAATGTAGGCAGAGAGATAAGTAAAATAAAACATTGTTGTTCAACTTAATTACTATCTCAGATGTTGCTACACCCACGGCGATTCCTCACAGGACAATGTAGAGTGTGTATTCTTTATGTTAAATTAGCTATTTCCATGCATGATTTGATGATGATAAAGTTAATTAAAGCAATAAAATTAAGATATTAATAGCTTATTTTCAGTTGCATGGAGATTTATATCTAAACACTGATATCCACAAGAATCAATAATCAACACTTGCCAGGCTTACTGGTAAAAACTGAAGGAAGAGCTGTATTATTTCATGAACTTTTCTACTCCTTTGTAGCTCCATTCTGCCCTCCATTAGGGTGTGTAATTTCTGGGCAAGTTATACTGGCAATATGTGTATCAGAAATAAATTTTGATTCATTCTGTGACATTTTCAATCATGTCTGGCATTTACTTTAAAGGATCACTTAGTCATAACTGTTTCTAATTTAGGGGCTCTCATTATCATTTCAATTGATTCGTTATTCATTGATTGATTGAAAAACATAACCAATGTTATGTGATTTAAATATTTCATATAATAACTTGTCTTGATGATGTGTTTCCACAAAATAAATTATTAATTCTATACTAAAATTCCCCAACTCCTAGGATGTGGAAATACAGTTTTTTGAATATTAATTGGAATCAGTGTTTTTTTTTTTTTTTCCAGATAAGTTAAAAATTAAGTTAGACTACTGAAAGAACATCCTTTAAATGCCGCTCAAATTTGGGATGAAAATTTATGGTAGATTGTATACTTCTTTGTCTTATAGTCCTTATAACTAGGCCAGTTGGCGTTACTCTGAGAGATACCTGATTAACTAAACCTTGGTATGGTTCCATATCACTAAACTCAGGAACGTACCTGGTTCAGGTGGGGTAGTCTTTGGTGGCCAAGAGTAATAGAAAAGAAGTTTGTTCAGGATTAAGTGAACAAGTCACTTACTGTACACTAGCAATCATATTGTTCATTGTACCACCCTAAGGTTGATTAGAAGTTCCTAGCTCAGGTGTGGGGTCACCAACCTACATCTGGGTAAGGCTGTGACTCAACCTGTTTAACTTTCTGTCATGTCCTGGTACTTTCACCTTTGGGCCAGTACATTCTGATAGGGGGACAGGCCTCTGGCCTGGTGATAAACACAGACTTGAGAGGAGCTTTCAGGAGAGTTAGCATGTTTTATTGCAGGTGGCAGTAGGCTAAAGACCAAAAGACCAGGTGGCTCGTGAGGATACTGGCATTCCATGTTCAGTGTGTCCACCCTGTACAACAGTGGCAAGCACTAGCTTACAGTGGGGGCATCCTATATACACCTTGGAACGAAGGAGACCTTATACACACTAGAATGAAAAAGCAGTCTACCCAAAGGCAACACTTGCCTGCTCAAGGCCACTATGGTGGCCACTCCTGGGCTCAGTGTTTCTGGCTCTGGGATAAGATTAGCTTCAAGGCTAGCTAGTTGGCAGACTCCAGCAGAAGGGCCAGCCATGTACAGAGAGAAACGGGGGACCAACCCCCCATCCTGACAACTTCATGTTTTCAAGGCTGGCTGAAGGGAGCAGCAGAGTTCTCAGAATGTCTGATGTGAGCCTAACTAATTGAGAATCATCCATCCCTGTTCCCACAGCGAGGTCTCATTGCAGAAGCTCAAGAGCTTTACCTTATTCAAGGTTTGTCATAGGATGATGTTGCTAGTTTCTCTGCTGTTAACTTTGTACTTACTTCAAATTCTTTCCCTTCGAACAGCAAACCCTGTATAATTTGCCAGAGTTAAATCCATGTCTGATTTTAAATATTATTACTTGCCATCTGTCCAAATTTTCAATGTTTCTGACAAAAAAATGATACCTCAAAAATTAAACTCACTCTTTTTATCTTTTAATTGGTTATAACTATGAAAAACAATTCTGAGTTAAATATTTCCTTTTTCATGTCTATGTTTCTACTAAAATAAATATTATTTTATTTGTGTGAAATTATAATCACAAGCAACACCTAAACCACAGAAGTTTAACATGTATGTTAGCAAAACATATCTCTGCCAAAAGGAAATGGGCAATAATTGTGATTTGTAAGGTATATTTGATATTCTTTATTTTCCTAGATATTTAAACAGAGGCAGTCTTGCACAAAAGCATATGAGAGTTTTTGTTTGTACCTCCAATCCTCCATTTGAAAATAAGCCTTTTATTTAGAGATGTTTCTTTCTGCACTGGATTCCAAATAAGCTTACATTACCAAGATCCCCATTATTCTTCTTCCTGACCTTTTCATAGATTTCAATTTGGTTGAAATTGACACCTTTCCCACACATATTTGTTCTGGTTTCTGTTTTCTGCTAGCAAGCTTGGTAAACTAACATTTGATTTTATATTAGGTGGGAGCTAATAGTTTATTTATTATTTTTTTTTCAGGTAATTATTTACATTTCGAGTCAGGATATTATTAGTACTTTAAAATAGTGGTTCTCATTATTTTTTCTTATAAAACACCACTTAAATTTTTTCCCTGTATGCCTTATGTTTTGAAAGATTTTGGCTATCATAGATTTTTGTGGAAATAAGTGATCGAAATGGACACTGTGGTAACCAGACATGAGATTCAGACAAGAGTGTCTGCTCCATCAATCACATTCCAGAAGTTTCTGTGATGTCACTAACAGTTAATCTGAGATTCTGATTAGCGTGAAATTAGGATTGCTATACTTTCAACCAAATGTGAAGGCACAAATTAAGGTTTTCATGAGGATTTCTAAGATAATCTTTTAGGCTTCACTGCTATCCATGTGTACTTCTGGAAGAAAGGGAACTGAAGCAGAGAATCAGTGTCTTAATCCAAAGGATGGATTTAAAGGTTTAGAATTTTCTACCAGAAGAGGAAATGATTTTAGGTAAATCACATCAGCTCTATGCTTAAAAGATATGTTCTTAAGCACACATTCTGAAATTATTCAGGTGTCCTCTCCCTATAAGAATTCTGAAATTCTGTATTTTAATAGTTATTAAAATATATGCAGCATAAACTCATAGTCATAAAGTGAATTACCAAAATATGTAAGAGTGGTATATATAGTTTATAATTAATTAAAATATTATTTGGTATTAAAGGAATGCTCTCTGTACCCCAGTATAACTTTATTATGTTTCTTCATTTGAAAACAAAAACCACAGGGTGTATTAAATATTGTATTTTCTAGCTCCAGCTCTGATATTCTATGCTGTTGAACTCATTAAATCTAAAATATATATTTTTAAAGATTTTATTTCATTATTTTTAGAAAGAGGGGAAGGGAGAGAGGCAGAGAGGGAGAGAGACATCAATGTATGGTTGTGTTTCACCTGCTTTCAGCCACAGACCTGACTGGTTTGCTACCTGGTTATGTGCCCTGTCTGGGGAATTGAACCTGCAACCTTTGGGTTCGCAGGCTGGCACCTTATCCACTATGCTACCAGCCAGGGCTTTAAAATATTATTTTTTATTGATTCATTATTCTCTTAAGAATCTGATTAAATAGTTAAGTATTAATATCATGCAAATTCAACCTAAAGAATTATTTAGTTAATGAAGCCATTTGATACTTAGATAATAGTTTACCCAAGCAGGAATGTTTTATTCAGAGTCATTCATTTTATTAATAAAGGAATATAATACCATTTGCATTGGGTGCAGCAGTGTATCTTAATATTTTTAATATGAGAGATTTGTTTTAAACATACTTCACAGGTATGGACACTTTAACTGGTAGTAATTCACTCATCTACTCTTCAATCATTCATATATCATTAGCTTCCTCAGTTACTCTGGCCATGAGCTCACTGGGGGCTCTATGGCCCATTCACTCTGTGGAGCGCCCAAATCATTTCATGATGCTTTGCCTATGCAAAAACAGCTGTACCAATATCTTTCCCTTAGTCACCCACAGCATCAGCCTTGTCAGTTCCTTCCCTGGACTGCAAACCTGGCAAGAATTGACATAGCTGTACTGATCCAGTAGATCTCACACTCACTTTGCCCAATTTCATCTAAGACCTCACCATTGTACCAACATCTTCTGTTCTGCTATCAGTGTCACTGATGTGCCCACCATTTTCAGAGATTTATTATTATAAATTGTCAACTTAAAAATTTTGAGTCTACATTCTCCAGTCTCGATATGGCATTCTGCTGGTATCTACTACATATCTCAGAACAAACTTCATGATCAGGTCAGGCTTAGTTTTCTGCTGGCTTTCTTGGGTCCCTGTATGATGATACCATATTTCAAATCACTTAGAGTTAAAACTTCTTCCTCCCCCATTGTCCCTTCCCCTAGATCTACTGTTCACGAAGAGCACACAAAGTTTCTTCTTGGGATAGAGAGTCCTCATATTACACTTTTTGGTTAAGCGATTTCTGGCAAATGAGTAAATTCTCTGGTTCTCAAATTTCTCATTGGTAGAATGAAAAGAGCAGGTAAATACCACTCAGTATACTGTGAGTATTAAATACAACAACGTGAAAGTATTTTTCTTCCCCTAGATTTAATGTCCAAAGTTTCTCCACTATATTTACCCTTTTTTGCAGTTAAGCAGCCTAATTGTTTTTACTTCTTTGTTAGTAACTATGCATGTTTTCTCCAACCTTTTATTCATTCAGATCCCTTCCACATGGAACATATTCTAATCTCTGCCTGCTAAAATCTCTCTTAAAGGCATTGTCAAAGTCACCTCCTTCAAAAGGTTTTCCTGGTCTTGCAGCAAGACCTAACCTGTGAGTCAGCTAGTTCAAACATTATCTCTATATCCTGGGAACCTCACATTGTTTTCCACAGAAAGAATGTACTTAATGAATAATTGAATGGCCTGAGAATATTTATTACCTGTTTGCCGGACTTATATTTCCAGTTGCCTACCTGACTTCTTCTTAGATGAAATAGCCTACAATAGCCTAATATTCTACTCACTGAAACTAAATTTTCATCCCCTCCAACTTAATTGATTCTATTTACCTACCTACCTATGTCCTTCAATATTCTCTGAACATTATTTTTGTCTTCTAGGGTTAAACACTCAATCATCTGTAAAGCAAAATTATGATAAAATAACAACAGAAAATTGAAAGCTGCCTTAAATCCTTGTTAGTTTTTCATGGGGTCATGAAGAAATTCAGAAGTTTTCTTATTTATAAAACAGACTCACAGATTGAAAGCAGATTACAGCTAGAACTCAGGGTAGGTAGGTAGGGGGTGGAGGGATTGAGCAAAAAAGATAAAAGGGCTTATGGACATGGACAACAGTGTGGTGATTGCAGGGGGAGAACAGTATGAGGGAACTCAACAGTAACAGGAAAAATTTCATATCTTAGCCATGCTCTTAACTCTTAATGTGTACATCAACTTCATAGTAATTTATCAACTTATATGTTTAGCTATCTCTGGCATTCTAATAAAAATAGTTTTAAAATTAAGGTTCTGATATTTAATATGCAAACTTTTATATTAAAAGCAAGTGATTGTGATGCCTATGTTATAAATTATCTGTCAAATAATAACCAACTGCAATATATACTTACATTGATTTTATTATAAATTTAATAGAAAAATCTTAGATAGAAATCTTCTATTTAGGTTCTCTTTAATTCAGCCTTTCAGTCTTAGCTTTTACTAGTTTCAGAAAAAAATCTGACTCCATATTGCTTTGACCCACCCCCCAAACCATCATTCTCTGCTCATTTCTCCATATTACAATATCATAATAACAATAAATATTTATGTATTGATTACTATATGCCAAACTCTACACTAATTAGTGTACATTAGCTATCTCATTTCATCCTCACAGTCCCCCTGTAAGAATGTTCTATCATTGTGCCCATGTCATAGATGAGGATACTGAGAATTAGAAATGTTGAAGTCACTCAAACCAGGTCCTACATGTAGTAAGTTTTAGAGATGGTACTCAAAACCTGGTCTTTCTGGCTCTAAATTGTGTGCTAATAAACATTCTATGATACAACTTTTTCAGAAATAACAAGATTGAGATTCAAACAACTCCCTTGTCACATGCCTGGCATGCTGAGATGGTTTCTTTTGACCGCCAAACTACAAGCTCTCTTAACAGTTCCCTATACCACCCCTTATTCAATCCAAATTCATACCTATGTGCACCATTATCAGCTCAGCTGGTAAGATTTCTCTTCTATCCAACCTTAAAGTATTCATTTGCTTCTTAAAATATATGTTTAGATAGCATAGGTTTTGTTTTTACCACACATAGGAGGAAAATGTATGACAAACATGCAGTGGGATATCTCAGCGGCATCAAAGACCCCACCCCCGCCTCCTTACTGTGCTGTTCTTGTATAAACACAAAGTCTTGTTAATTTATCCTCCAAAATGTCTCCCAGGGTATTGCTTTCCATTCTATTATTACCACTGCAATATCCTTTTAACTTGTGTCCCTCATCTGGTCTTTTTTCAAAACACCACTTTGGTTATAGGACACCCATGCTCACAAACGTCAAGTCACATTTCTATTATTTAGCCTAACATCCAAGGAAATTATTCTTCCTAAGTACTTCAGCTTATTTCCCCATGAGGTTCTGCTATAGTTAACATATCACTTATTCTATGCCTTATTCAAAGTCACACTTATTCTAACTTTTATGCCATGGGGCATTTCCTTTTTTTTCCAGAAACATTTAAACCCATGTTTTATACCTCTCCAAAGGCTATGTAGGTATCTTACCTTCTGAAATGAACCTTTTTGTCAAAATTATTATCCTTCTTGACCCACCCCCCAACAGTTTAACACAGAATTACATGTACACACAACAATAACTCTTTGACCACCACCTCTTTTCTTTCCATATCTGGCATGTTATAGGTGTAAATAAATTTCTAATATCACCTTTTCACAAATATACTTTAATGTGTAATATACTTGCTATTTAACAAAATGCTTCCAGTTTGGTTTATTACATTAAAATTAAAAATATATTTTACTCCATCTATTATCTCAGATAAATGCCACATAAAAAGTTTTAAACTAACCAGAATTAAGGTCTATTAGAGAGAACTTGTAGCTCATGTCATTTTTATACCAAATATAACTTCTTCAGGAAAATCAGTATTTCCTAAATCCATTATATTTTAAAACAAGCTTTAAAAGCTTGTAAGTAATATCAGTTTAAGATGAATATTTCCTTTAAGCAAATAATACTTTGCTAATTTGAGTATAAAATGGTCTTATCAGGTTCAACTAAAGTACATACAAGGTTTAGAAAGGAGAGGCATAAAGGTCAACATATCTACCACACAGGGTTCATGGAAGCAGGCTCGGGCAGACTTGATGCTACCCAAATGTTGTATTTCTACCAAATTTGCATTTTATACAACATTTTTTCCGTGTTGCCTGATTTATCTTCAAGATAGGGTCCTCAAGTGCTTACACAGAGCAGGTACTGGCTGTACAGTGAATTGGAGAAGCTGTAAAAGACCACCCTCCACAGCAACACAGCAACTCTTTCCCTCTCAGCTATTTTCACAGTGTCCGCAAAGCCAATTTCTAGTAGTTAAAGCAAGGAAGCCCAGTTAAAATGCAAATGTGCATATATTGCTAGAAGGAATGACACAAGAGGGGGAAGTACTCAATCCTCACCTACTTCCCAGATCTGCCTACGGCCAGCCTGCTGAGAGAAAATCCTACGTTGCTTCCAAGTAAGAACTTGAGTGTGCCATTCAGGACTTTTGTGCACTAATTCTCAAGACAATTTTCTGTACTTGAATATTTCACATTTACTTTGTTTCATATTTATGTCCTTTTGAATTTCCTCCCAAATGCCACAAACTATTTTCTTCAAATAGATAAATGTGATTACCGAATCTCATAAAGTGTATCTAAATTTAAATATCTGGGGCCCCTAGAATAGGTGCAACCATTTACTATGCAACAGAGCTGGTGTGCACAGATTTATAACAACTTTGCTGCATGAAATTCCTCTGGTAGAACAGGTTGCCCCATCAGAGGAAGCCCAAGAACAATTATTTGCAGAGAAATCTACTCAGATCTGCCTACCTTCACCCAATGAAAACTTCATCTATCTCAGTAACATCACTGAGAAGAAAAGTAACTAACTTTCCACGTGAGCCTTTAAGACCCATTTTCTAAACAAATGATATTATAAATCTCTTTCCTTTGTTGACATAAGAAAATCAAATATGCATATTGAATTTTCAATGATCTATAATTTCTATACATTTTATTCAATTTCACACAGCCTCTATCATTGGTAATAACACGGCCCTAAAATATGTTATGGCTTTACTAAATTCCCAGTTGTGCTATAATTAATTTAAGGGGCTTAGGGATTAGAAAGGTAAAAAAAAAAAAAAAAATCAAGTTTTGCCAACTCTGACTTTAAATATAGTATGATTACTTATCAGTTTTATTTTGTGATGATGTTAAAATTTATTTTTTCTTTATCTGAGAGCATTACTAAAGCAACTTCTTTCAGGGAAACAGTGAAATAGTTCTATGTTTATTAAGCAAAAAACTCAGAAATATCAGGAAGGAATAGGATTTTCAATTAACTGTGTCAAGTTTCTTTGTGTTGTTGTTGTTTTAAATATCAAGAGCATCACACTAAGAGAAAAACGCATTTGTTTCAGTGAGATTATTTGAAGAACTTGCTAACAAACTCTGTTCTATCAAACACCAGGCCAGTTACTTGCACAGACTGGGGTTCTGATCCTTTGTGTATGGGTCATAATTACCAACCCCAACAAGTCATGCAGTGTGCAGTCTGCCAAAGCATACCTTACCCCATGCAAAGACCAACTTGGGTTTAGCACTTAAAGAAAAAAAGATGTCACAGGGACATGATTTTATCTCCAAATCACATAACTGCTAGTTGACAAGACACTAGTTATACTTGCTACAGTAGAACTATCCATAATCTAAAAACAACCAAAAGTATAGATGCATATGCATATACAAAATCTGTGTTTATATGGAATTGACATCTTGGCCAACAGCAAAAACTAAGTAAGAAAAGAAACATTTTATTTTTAAAGCATGCTCAAACTTGGAATAAGTTGAATGGCTAGTTATCCATATTTGAAATAACTTGACTGGATATCAGTACCCTATCTTGAGAGAACTTCAATTTTTTTCTTTGAGCCACATAATTCTGGAATTTATTTAAAAGCTCTGTTCATTATTTCCCATTTATGTTAGTTATTAGATTATCTGTTCTCAATAAGGGGAACAGAGGAAAACAGAAAGATAGAGAATAAACTACTTCTGTAAATTTGTATCAGTGAGACCATAAACAATTAGTCTAAGAATCATTTACATAGTGACGCAGTTGTAATAGGCCTTTTATGATTTCAGAAAACTTGGCTTGATCTTGAGATTATCATGCTAAGTCAAGTTAGTCACACAGAAATAGTCAATAGCTGTATGAATTTACTCATATGTAAATGAGAAAAGTGAAAGCTACAAATAAACAACCAAGAAAAACACACAAAAATTCATAGACACAAACAACAATATGGTGGTTACCATAGGTAAGGGTTAGAGAGGTACATTGTGTAAAGGGAACCAAACACATGGCGATGAAAGATTTGACTTTGGGTGGTGGGTACATGTGTATACTGGGTATACAGATGTATCATAGAATTGTACACTTGCAACCTAATGCTATCCCCATACATTAAAATTAAAAAAAAGAAATGTCATTATATAATCTTGCTATTTAAATTCACTTTAAAAATACCCATTGCAAACCCAAGGGTATTAGTTATTGAATGTTGTGCAACAAATTAGCTCAAAGCTTAATGGCTTAAAACAATAATATTTGAGGGTCTCAAATATTTAGGTGCTGCTTAGCAGGGTCCCCTGGCTCATGTCTAACAAGACTGCACGCAATGTGTGGGCCACGAATTCAGTCATCTTAAGGCTCAAATAAGGGGTAAGTCTGTTTCCAAGCTCATTCTTGCAGCTGTTGGCAGGGTTTGGTTCCTCCAGTGTTGTTGAATTGAGATCCTCATGTCTCAGGGGCCCTTAGTCAGGGGCTAGCCTCAGTTCCCTTGCCTCATGGGCCTCTCTGTAGGGAAGCTCACAGTATGACCACTGGACTCCTCAGAACAAGTAAGTAAGAAGAGCCAGAGAGAAAAAGAGAGTAAGGGCAAGATAACAGTCACAGTTTTAGAGCCTAATCACATTAGACATTTCTATTGACTAGAACCAAGTTAGAAGAGACCTTGCTCACACCAGAGGGGTGGAGATTACATAAGAAAATATAAATACCAGGGAGCAGAATCACTCTGAGCCATTTTAGAAGTAGCCTACCACAGTGCACAGGGGGGATTCACATGAATGTCTTAAAATGTTTAAATCATGTTGAATTATTTTTCTACCCCAAGCAACTCTCTTTCAGAAATTGGTAATGTATTTTAACAATGTTTTTCAAATATATTTCAGGAATGGTTAAATAATTGACAATTAATGCATGAAGGATTTATCATGAAATATTTTTGTTTCAGGGTTATATGTTGACCATATTTATAAAATAATTAGATATTTCATTAAATATATAGATGTTTCCAGAAAACATTAAAAATTTTTTATTACAGATAACCTAAGATTTCAATAGTACTTACAATGTGCCCATTACTGTTTTATATACATATATACGAGTATATGTATACAAGCATATCCTCATTACAACCATACAGATATTGTAATTAAACTTGGTCAAAACCAGACCCTAAAGAAATTGAGTAATATGTCCAAGATTACATAGCTAGTAAGTACTGGAATCAAGATTGCAACTCAAAACTGTAAATCTGACTCTCAAGTTTATGTTATTAATTACTATACTATATGTCCATACAAGTAGGCTGGTGAATTAATACTCAGAATTACTTTTCTTTTCTTCTTTCTATTCTCCCATCTCTCAAGTTCCTTTTCATTAACTAATCAGCCCAAAATATTTTACACTTGCTAAATTCCAGCACTTTATTAGAAATGAAATCATGTCTTTAGGCAGCTTCCAAAATGTTTTCCTCATTTTTCTTATTTCTTTTTTATCTTTAAAATTTATCCAGTTATTTGTACACTAGCATCTGCTATTTCTTTTACTCTCTTTTTATCATTAAAAATTTTCTATTTATAAAAAAGTTGAAAGATGAATAAATACCTACAGACCTTTTTCCTAAATTCACCACTGTCAAAACTTTATCACATCCCCTGTCTCTCTTAATTGATACCTCCCTCTCATTATTGTTTTTGCTAAGCTACTGTTATAAATTTTAGTGCTTCATATAAAATATAAAACCTCACATGAGCCTTTCATTTATTCTCTCTCCTTTGTGCTCTTGTTGTCATATATTTTATACATATGGAATAAATCCTGCAGTACATTATTATTATTTTAAAATAGAAAGTTTTATAGAAATAAGAAAATAAAAAGGATTTATCTCTTCTTTTTACTCCAAAACTTATCATTTTCAGTATCCTCCTTCTTGTAGATAAAAATATCATTGGTATTTCTCTTGGCATCAGGAACTATTCCCCTCCCCCCACCCCCCGACTGGGGTGGTTCAGTGGATTGGCCAATGGGGAGAAAGGTCACCGGTTCAATTACTAGACACGCCTAGGTCACCAGTTTGGGCCTACGTCAGGGTGGGTGTGAGAGGCAACTGATCAATGTTTCTCTCCCTTTCTCTCTTTTTCCCCTTCCTTCTAAAAATAAATAAATTAAAATAAATAAATATTTTTAAAGGAATTTTCTTTTTTTAAAAGCACTTTTGGTAGTACAGATCTGCCAGTGATGGATTCCGTCAGCTATTTGTCTAGATATGTATTTATTTATCTCTTCATTTTGAAATTCATTTTCACTGGAAATAAAACGGGTTGTTTTTCTTTCCTTCAACACTTTTAAAATGGTGTTCCATCTTCATCCATGCTCCATTATTCTGATGGGACATCAGCAGTTATGCATATCCTTGTAACGATATTTTATCTTCTCTGGTTGCTTTCAGGGTTTTCTCTTTAATTTTGGATTTTAGCAGTTTGACCAGGATCTGTCTGAGTGTTGTGCTCTATTTATCCAGCCTGGTATTCACGTAGTTCCTTGAATCCATAACTTGATATTTTAAAACAAATATGGTAAATTTCCAACTATTATTTCTTCAAAAATTTTCTGCACTATTCTTTCTCTTCACTTTCTGGGGGATGCATTTACATGTAACTTAGATTACTTGACATTGTCTCTCAAGTTATTCAGACTATTTTGTGTTTTTCAAGCTTGTTTTCTGTGTTCTTTTGGTTGAGTAACCTCTACGGGTCTGTATTCAAGTTTTCCAACCTTATTTTCTGTAGTCTCCAGTTTTCTTTTAAGCCAATCACTGATTTTTAAAATTTCAGGTACTGTCATTGTTAGTTTTAAGATTTTTCTTTGGCTCCTTTTCATAGTTTCTACTACTCTAATTAGATTTCCCCATTGTTTTACTCATTGTGAACACCTTTCTTTTAAATTCTTAAATTCACATAATAAAATTCTTTTCTGTTAGTTACAAAATATAAATTATCCAAGGTTTCTTTCAATTAATTACAATTTTGTTGATGATGAGTCAACAAATAGGAAATATTTTCCTATTTCTTTACATGTCTAATATATTTTTTAAATTGTGCTAAACAGTAGGGATGACATATTGCCTGGAGGTTAAATTATAATGTCAACATACATACCTATAGCCTTTTCTTTTTAAAAATAACAACATATCTTGGAATTTGTTTTATATGTTTATATTGAACCATTTCTCATTATTTTTCATTATTTTATAATACTCCATTTTGTGAATGTATGCTTTATGCAAACTGTTTCCTATGAAACCATTCTTATTATCTCAGTTTTCTATCCTATTTTCTATTTTCTATTCTATTTTCTCTATTTAGATGGTTAGGCAAAGTGGTCTCATAATTTTTGGTCTGAAATATATAGTAACACATACCTTATTTCCTTTTATTTTTCTTCCTTTATTTATCAGTCTGGATACATAGTGGTTTGTCTAATGTTAATGTTTCTAAGTGTCAACATTTTCATTTGTTTATTATTTCTATTGATTTTTCCTTTTCTACTTAACTTTAATCTTCATTATTTACATTTGTGCTGTTTGTGTATATGTGTACTCACATGTGTTTACCTTTGCTAGTTGAGATATTAATTCATTTACATCATTCTTTCATAATATTGATATAAATATGCAATGTTATACATTTTCCTCTAATCATTGCTTTATTTGTATAACATAATTTGAATATATCCTATTTTTGTGTTAATGTTTGAAATTCTGAAATTAAGGCATTTTAATTAAATCTTTTTAATCAATATCTAGTTTTGTTGTGTTTTAATAGGAAAATGTTGGTACTATTGAAACCTTAAATGGTATAAGATTTTTTTTACCTCATGAATAATCAATTTTTATGGATGTTCCAAGTATATCTGAAAAGAATATATATATATATATATATTCAAAATATATTTATAAATGTCAAAATATATTTATAATATCCACCTGTTTATTGTTATTTAGTGCTATATCTATTTCATTTTGCCCTATCTTAGAGAAACACTGATATATTAAAGTCATCTTTGACTTTGCCATGCAACATTATAAATTAAAAGGAAAGATATAAACCTTTCAGAAGAGTTTGCATGCTTATTCATTAAGAAATGTCATGGTCTTACCCACCTTACCTATCTCTTAGCTCATCTTGACACACCTTTCTGAATTTCACTCTCAAACATTAGATTCTTCTCTATGTTTTTCAGATGATCTAACTGGTTTACCTTTACTCTTGCTCCTTGATTGACTTTTGCTTCCCCAGCCAGATTCAGTCCATCTGCCTAAACTACTGCTGCTCCTTCCTCCACTTTCCCCCTTTAGTGAAGCCCTCCCAATCCACTTAGGGAGCTAATTATTTACTCCTCTTCAGGTTGCCACAAGTATCATGCATTGTTTTATTTAAGCATTTATCATGCTGAACTGCAATTATATTTTCCCTCTATTCTTCTATGGCTTCCTATATTTGGCAGTAAGTTCTGTGAAGGCAAGAAGTTTCCTTTAGTTTTACATCTTAAGTTTCATACAGTGCCCAGCAGGTAGAAGAGCCTTAATAAATACTTGATAGATAGTGAGCCAATGAACTCTAACAGCTCCGAGTGCTTTCTGAAACCCACACCCTTAAATTATCTCACTTAGTGCCCACAATCACCCTGGTTTCTTATGTATAACAAAGTATCTTTTTAATTACTATTCTACTTATAATACTATATATATTTCCATGACATATATTGCCATATTGATAGCAATTATTTTTCTATATACCTGGTTCTCTGCTAGATAGGAAATTCTTTCTGAAGAAACATTTTACTTCTTCTTATAGAGGAATTGCTAAGGAACTTTGTCGAATGAGTGAGTGAAAAGAATGAATGAATGAATTAATTAAATATGTACCATCACCAAGTCAAAGACTGGTTGTTGTTATTATCAATATCTAATACACTGCCATCCTTGGAAGACAACATAATAAATGTAATGCTTACTATACATAATTATCATATTTAAATCATCATTAAATTAGTGTTTTGAGTATGTATATTATAAAGGAAATGTAGCTCTTTAAATAGTAAAAAAATAACATTAAACACCTTAAAATTATGTTAAAATTTTCTCATCACAAAGGCAGTGAGTTCAATAATACGGATATTTTGGAGAATAGAAATTTTCTCCTCTGAACAATAACACTATTGGAATAAGTTAATACATTTCACATAGAGCTAGTTTTGTTTTTTAAAGGTTTTATTTATAATTTTCAGAGAAAAGGGTAGAAAGGAAGGAAGAAAGGGAGAGAGAAACATCAATGTATGGTTGCCTTTCACCTGCCTCCAGCTAAGGACCTGGCTGGAGACCTGGCTTGCAACCTGGTTATGTGCCCTGACTGGGAATCAAACCAGCAGTCTTTGGGTTCACAGGCTGATCAATCTAGTTTTAAAAGATCATTATATAACACTCTAGTTCATACAATTATTGTTTTCCTTTCAAGAAATACTTAGGCCACTGAATAATACTGTCTTTGTTGTTGATATTTAGTTAGAATTTTCAAAAAACAAATATTTAAGAAATGTTAAGATTGCTATATGTGACCAACTCTAACTTCCCTTGGCTTGGGGAAGTCATTTTACAGGTGCTGAGAAGGAAAAAAAACTATTTCTATATAAAATAAAGTGCCATCTATGAAAATAGAAGTATAGGACATTCTTTTATCTTAGTGTATAGGCCTTGACACCCTACACTTGATAATTACAAGGCAAACTTTTTAATAAAATCGCCAGTATTTTTCATTGTTCCTCACTCTCAAATTTCAAAAATGTTCTAAAAAGTAATTTTTACTTTTCTAAAATATTTAATTACTAAATTTAGATCACTGGGCCTGCATTAAGTTAAAATTCTTAATAATAGTCATAATTTTATAGAAACATATTTTATTATTCTTTATTTCTTTTTATAAAAAGATTTATTCTCCCTTTCCCCAAGACACACATGGAACTAGTTCTGTGGAATAGCTAGGCTTCCAGTTACTTCCAACTAAAACTCAGGGAGTTGACTTAAGTCAACAGATGGTTTGGGGCTTGTTTAAAGAAGAAATTATTTCACTCCATATGTAAGCGTGTGAGATGTGCAATCAACTGTTGCACTTTTGCACATAATTTCTAGATTTCTATTTTAGGAAAATGCATCCAAGGAGTATTTAATGAAGAACTGGCAACTTTTGAGTTTCATCCCCTTTTGGAGTAGCCCAAACTTTATTTGCTTACCTTCCCGGTCCTTACTAAACAAACTGGCTTGAAGCTGCTGCTATTTTTTTTTTTTTTTCTTAAAAGATTTTATTTATTATTTTCAGAGACAAGGGCAGGGTGGGAGAAAGAAAGTGAGAGAAGCATCAATGTATGCTTGCCTTTCACCTGCCTCCAGCTACAGACCTGGCTGGAGACCTGGCTTGCAACCTGGTTATGTGTCCTGGCTGGGAATCAAACCAGTGACCTTTGGATTTGCAGGCCGGCACCTTATCCACTGAGGCACCAGCCAGGGTGAAGCTGCTGCTACTTTGAGGCTTTTTTTTTTTTTTTTTTTAATTTCAAATCCTTTATTCAATTCTGTGATAGGTATTTTAAACATTTAAAATAGCTATACTTGCACCATGGGCCATTAAAGCTAAAGACAATTTTGTATATCCTTTTAAGATTTAAACTAATCATGTATGTAAAATTCTTCTGATACTATTATTTCATAGGGGTTGACAATACTTCTTACAATGGCAACCAGGAAGGCCAATAGGCTTTATCCCTCTAGTTCTGCTCTTCTCTGGCTGGTCCATCCATCGTGCATTTACCAATTCCACTGGCTTTCCTCTGAGTATAATGACTTTCCTTGTACTCTGTTAAAAATATATCCCCACAAATCAAGGAGAAGCAGATTCAGACTAAGTGGCTGAGAAGATTTACATTCTATTGCTAACCCAGTTATTACTCTGCTGAAAACCCCACAGCATCAATATAATGAATCCCTCAACTTCTGCAGCAAGCGCAATTTTTCTTCCCAACCTCATTGGCTCCCAACTTTCTGCTTGACCTTTTACAATCTGTGTGCGGCAGAACTTCATTACCACCTTTTAATGATGCACAAATGGCACACAACACCAAGGTCATGGATGATCCCAAGTGAAAACTTTTGAAACACCACTAGAATAGATATTGAGACCTCATTTAAGAGGCAAATAACCTTATAGAGAAATCATACCTCAGGATTCAGTATGTTTCCCAAAGGCTGATGATAAAAAATATTGACAATATGGTAAGCTGAATACCCTTAACAAACCCCTCTTTTTTTTAAGAGGAAAAGAATCTGATTTCTCAAGCTAAAAATGACTGAGGGATCCTAAATGGCCCCTTTGGTGTCCTATCTTAGTGCTAGGAGGATAATAGCTTTAGACTGTCTACCCAGACAGATTTCATTACATAATTCAAAACATTGATGTAAACTCAAGAAGCCAACACTCTCATATATTTTTCTTATCAGCTTGAGCCAGCTAAAAGCACCTCAAATCCCATTGTAAAGTACGTTAAGAATGTGAAAAGTACAAAATTACAGCCTGGCTCTTCATATGATTGATAGATTGAAAGTGGAGAAAACTTGAAGGCATAAGAGTAAGCAAATTGAATTGTAGGACGGGATGTTATGTGCCAAGAAAGAGGAAAGATGTTGATTCTGATCAGCAATCTTCTTCAAGAAAAATGAATATTTGCTTAGAGAGAGAGAGGAAAGGGAAAGATCTTCAAGGAAAAGTTTTGTCCCAGTCCCAGTTGCTTTAAATCTTACTGCTCAAGGAGAATAAAGGAAGACACATGTCTGGTTCTTTTTGCAGTTTTAAATCCATTCCAAAATTGGTATCCTTTTTCTCTTTTTCTGTCCTACCTCTGCTTCCTCCTTCTCTATTTTTCACAATTCAGAAAGTCCAAATTAGGCATGGCTGAGGCTGTGGGATCTGCTAACCTGTGAGTTGGAAAAGCAGCCTGTTTAGGTTTGTTTGAAATAGGGGTAACAGTCTAAATAATTCACTGCTTCACCAACCATTTTCATCCCCAATCCAAATTTTTATCATAGAATACATACTGAGTCCCACATGAACATACAATACCTCTGAACTGAAGACCTCCAGTTGCAGTTCCATGATGACCACCCTCGGTGTTTTAGAAAAGATTAGTGATTTTTATGGATTCCTCCATTCCAATTCACACATTCACATTCACCAGCAGTGTTAAAGAGGACAAAAGTGAGAATTCAGAAGCCATGAATATTAAAATCCATGAGGATTTTGAGCCCTTGAGTGTAGTATGTACAATGGAATAAAAATGTTATGTTGCCCTAACAGAGCCAGGTTCCAATGTCCCACTTAGGCACTTGCTAGACATGCAAATTCAGTCAAACTACTTTTTGGTGCTTCACTTCTTTCCTATCAATTTGTAGTAGCACCTAACTTAGGGAGTTATTTTTTAAAATTAGAAATAGTAATCCATATAGAGCTTCTTGCATAGAGCTTACATGTAAGGATTCTCATTAAATGGTGATGGTGGTCATCATAAGGCACACAACTTGATTCCAATAGTGCAAGAAGTCCTGAATGTTCATTTTCACCAAAAAGAGTCTCAATAACTGTAAAAAATGGCTATTAGCTTTAAAAGCAAGTATGGCTTTCCCAAGATTTTTGCAGAAAGAGCCATTTGATTTAGTTTAGGACACTATTTGACAGAGAGTAAAAGTGGGAATAGAGGTGAAGGCATTTTATATGATGCCCACAAATTTGATTACTTAGTCCCCCCACCCATTCCCTTCACTTAGAGTAGTTCCACTCTTCAGTAATTCCTTCTCATTGGCAGCGAAAATATTGTGACATGGAATTCTAACACACTCTCTTTTCCATGGAAATATGCCTTTGGGCTATGATAACCCATAGCATTATTTCATAGTCTAAATGAATGCTGGGGATGAGTGATCTGTGTACTATAGTAACTAGCTAGGCTAGCCCAGGAAGGAATAGTAGATTGTACCATTTACCCTGTCAGGCTCTGTGCCATAGACTCTGAGGCCCAAGCAGTGTGATGGCTGGTGGCTTTGGCAGAGGTGCAGATGGAGAATAATTGAAGTGCTCAGTTAGCATCAGGCACATTGGGGAAGCTCAGAAAAGTATTAAACAGCAACATGACACTGTTCATATTCTCTGAACATACAGCTGTTGCACACATTTGTGAATTTATTTGTAGATCAGATTACTCACATTTCATCCTCAAGCCTGCAGAGTTGAATATGAAAGACCTGGCATTTGTTTTAAGAGTTCTTAATACCTTGCCCAAGGAAATGCCTAACCTTTGACAATATAAATTATCTATAGTCATGGATGTAGCTGCAGAATTACTGCTTTATATATTCCTGTGTAGAAATTTGCTGCTTTAAAATGTTAGAAAAACAGTACAGCTTACTGTAAGGAATAAAATATTTTCACAATAACCATATAAAACACATCTCTATTTCTAAACTATCTTTCCATGTGTTGGCAGAGGTAAATTGAGTGAAATTAAAAATAAGAGATTTATCAGTATTTTTATTACTATTTAAAATACATACGCAAGTAATTTATGATGCAAATTCCTCAAGTAGTTTTTGATTCATTTTCATATATTTACTTATGAATTCTTCAGCAAAAATATATGAGTAGCTACTGATTGTGTTTCAAGCAATTCAATGAGCCTTGGAAATGGCAAGAAAGAAGCAAGATATAATATACCAATCTCTCTATTTCTTGCTGCAACATGGCACTCTGAATGCTCTTTTCCAAAATCTGTAAAAGTGAGATTCATCTGCAATGGGATGGGAATGGCGTCCAATTCATGTGCTTTTATCTAATTTAACTGAAACAGGTACTCTCCAGTAAAAATTCTTTACTTCGCCATAAAATTTCATTACAGAATGTGTCAAAAATGATACAAGCACATGGAGTTAGAGTTAAGTTTTCATAATTCTAAAAAGTCAACTGTGAAAATAAAAACTGCCTCTCTGGCTGATTCCCCGTGCACAGACTGCTTATTCATGAATAATGATATAAAAGGCTCTGAACTCATTCACTTGACAAAGAGGCATAAAATATACTGGTAAATATATTCTTACCTGCCTTGTTACCACTTGCCATCTGTATTGTTACTGCATTCTACAGTCACTTCACTAGAAATGCAAAGAAATCATCTTCGCTACAGCTCTCTCTTCGCTCAAAATCACCATCAATGCCCAGGAAGAATGCCAATCTGAGTCTTTTACTTGTCCTTTTGTATCTGACTTCACAAGGACTTCCCTTCAGCATCTGTGACTATTGCTCTTTATTGAGAGAGAGGTAGAAGGATGGATGTAGCAAATTAAAGGATGACCAGCAGAACTGGTTTTGCAATTATACCCAGGGAATTTGACAGCTTTAATTCCCTTGACTGCAGATGACTTCTTCTCCAAATGGAAAAGTCACCCTTTCTTGATTGAGCTTTGAGAGAAATGTTAATGGAGAACTGAGAGGGAGAAAAGGATCCCACCTAGGAAGTCAGATGAGCAGAATGAACTCTGGAGAGAGATGGGTGATAGGTGACAGATGTGGCAGCCAGATCAACACCATGACCATTGCGTTACTTTCAACCAGAGCTGGTTTCTTGCACCAACAATAATGTAAATGAGAGATTAGAAGATTTATAGAGGGGAATTCCTCAAATCCAGTTGCCAAGCAACTCATTTCTCCTCCCTGTGTCTTGATTGAAGGTTTTGTTTATATAATGAATTACACCTTCAACTTTTCTTTCCAGTCTCCCCAGACCTGGGGCCCTGTGATGCCCAGGAGTCTCTGCAGCCAAATTGAAGCTCATCATCATCTCCATAGGTGCTGGCTTCTGTTTCTGCTAAGCATTGTAGCATTATGTCTAGTTACGGGGAATTGTCTCCCTCCCCCATGGTAAACAGTGCTCTGACAGACCAGCGCCTCTAAATTTTGTTGTGATACCAAACACCTAAATTATGACTTTCTTCTCTTCTCTAATTACAGTTTAAGGCCAATTTGAAAGCAATTAAGTTCTCCATTTTCCCCCCAGTCTACCACTAATAGGCCCCAAATTACAAGAGTATAAGAAGCTGTGGAACATCAATCTACAGTCACAATACTTTTAGTAGAGTTGTCATGAAATTACAGAAGGGTAACAAAATGATTGGATGTAATTAGGTGAGAGGAAAATAGGACCCAACTCAAAATGTCAGTCAGCAAGTAATTAATCTTAATATAGAAAAATGAAAAAATGTATATACGTGGCTTCAAAGTCTCATTATTTAAAAACTGTATTCCCAAAGTGAATGAAAGCATCAAAAGATAAATTAGAATTCCTTTATCATTAATTTGATCAAGGTCATGATTATCATAATAAATGACAAGGCTTCTTGATTTATTAAAATAGCCTAAAAGGAGAATGGTTTCTTAAGTCTGAAAAACAGAGGTTGAGCTTTTTTGCAAATGACATACAGAAATATCATGTTTAATTAAATGTTTTATTACAAGAAAATAAAAATAGAAATAGCCATTTTATCTTTGGGGAGTGATTGTAAAAACCCCATTATGCATACTGGTCTTCGAGAATTCCATAGTGAGAACTTTGAATTCTTTCTTCTTTGTCTGAAAGTAAAACCTGCTCCAATAAAAGATATTAAGTTTACTGTCTTTTAAGAAAAATTTAATACTGAGTTACTAAAAAAAAAAAAAACAAATAGATGTTGTAAAATGACATGTGAATAATAATTTTCTCACAAATAATTCAATGAAAAAATTATTTTTCCCAGAAAGAAAAAATTTTAAAAAAGAAAATCTTCCAGTCCATCTTTTTTATTTTCCATTCATATGAACTGCTTTCAAAACTTGATTCTGAAAAAGAGAGGAAAATAAACTACCCTGCCATTAGTAAAAAACCATGTTTGAAAGAGAATAACACATACAGTATGGGAGAAATGAAGACCTGTGGACTCACTCAGTACAGTCATTACATAACTGCAAAGTATCTAAACTGTATTTCTGGATAAATAGGATGTAAAACATGGTTAAGAGCTTGATTTCTGGGGATAGGCCTGTGCTCAAATTTCCTTAGGCAAATTACTTAACCCGTATAAGCCTTCATTTTCTTACCTTTAAAGGGGGGATAATAATAATTTTTGCCTTATAAAGTTGTGAGGTAATACTCATAAAACTGAGCATCCTGCTTGATATAATCTGCTCTCAATACATGTTAGCTCTTATTGAAAACATAATTTATACTTAAATCTGCTGGGACAGATATGTCAGCTATAAACTACTTCTAAAAGAAGCAAACAAAACAAATCCAATGTTCTGTTTTATTTTGGATACAGGCACCTGACATTAATAATGTTCTGAGGCCCTGGCTGGTGGCACAGTGGATAAGGCATGGACCTGCAAACCCAAAGTTCGCTGGTTTGATTCCCAGCCAGAGCACATAACCAGGCTGCAAGTCAGGTCTCCAGCCAGATCCGTAGTTGGAGGCAGGTGAAAGGCAACCATACATTGACATCTCTCTCCCTCTCTGCCTCTCTCCCTACACCTCTCTCTAAAAATAATAAATAAAATCTTTAAAAAAGATAATGTTCTGAATTTATTGAGAAGATTAAGGGGAAAAGTCAGGTATGGAGGTGATTATTGCTAATATTTATGGGGTGCTTGCAGTGAGCCAAGCATTGTTTTATACATGTTTTATACATGTTAAGTCATTTCATTCTGACTGAAAGTCTTAAGACAGGTTCCACTGTTGCTTGTCTATTTACTCCATTAAGTGTTTGAGGCTGAAGATTATGTTTCAGGGGGAAGACAGGACAGTGCATGGCACTGAGTTGTTGCTTCGGACTGCTGAATGAACATGTGAATGAATCCTTCCAGAATGCCCATAATCTTTAATGATGTTACAAATGCCCTGCTTTTCCAACATCTCTCCCAGAAGCCCATCATTCTAGCCACATAAGACAAGTCACAGGTTCTTCATCATATCACAAACTAATGATCAATGCCTTTTATTTTCTTTGCTATTTCTGCAGCCTAAAATAGATTTCTTCCTTATAACCACTGTTTTTGAACTCCTTCCATGTTTCTTTATCTCCTCATTTTGGCTGTCTCTATGTTTGTTTCTATGAATTAAGTGAAACAGCAAACTCTTTTGGTCTGAAAGGAATGGACTTGTGTAGAAGCTTTCCTTTTATAGACTGCATGTGTCAGATGGCTTTGGCAGGACAGCTGGAGCTGTAGGTGGAGCTGGTGAGGGCTGAGTCCTAGGAACAAGCTTGGAAACTAGTGTGGGCCTGCACCCCTTGTAAGGCCCAGGCTGTCTGGTTATAGCACCTGGATGTGCTTCCGCCCTTGCAGTCAGCGGGGCAGAGGATGGCCTCAAATGATGCTTCTGATGCCTATCATAGAGAATTCACACTTCTCCTCCTCAGCAGATGTTCTAAGCTTAATAAATGGATTTCCTTCCCATATAGTCTAAGTGCCCTTTAACCACTCTTGGTTTTCACTGTGGGTGAGTCTACACATGGGGCCTTCAAGTGACCCTCCTCTGCTGTAGGTTGGTAAGTTGAAGCTGGAGTTCCAGGGTACCCTATGTTCATCTCTCTTACCCAAACTTCTATGTGGTACCTCTCTCATTTGTGGTGCAGAAGCTAAGTCAGTCCTCTGTTCTACTTCAAGTGAATTGCTCTGTTTGTAGGTATAAGTTCAATGTGTCCATGGGAGGAGGTAAGCTCAGGGTCTTTCTACAATGCCTTCTTGGACCGGAAGTCTATGTTCCTCCTTCCTATACCTGCCAACTTCTTCTTCCCAAGGCTAGTTCTAATATTCTTTAGGTCCTTCAACCAGAGTTAATATATTCCTATTCTGCATTGACAGAGCCATTTACATACCCTTTGGTTCATTTGGTGATTCATTTATTCAGTAATTAGATATTAATTGCTGGTGATGACCACCCAGCACTTTTAGGCACTGAATAGAAAAGACAGGTCTTTTCTTTTAGAAGTTAATACTCAGAAAAGTGAGCCCATGTGCTCAAATATCCCTAAGGAGTGCTGCATATATGCAGAGAGTAAGCACAGGAGTGGGGCCTTGAGTCATAATCTCAGATGGCTTCTGGAGAAGGTGGCTCACGGTGCTGGGTTTTGACAGCTAACCTGGAGGTTAAACAGGAGAAGTCCAAGTTCTTCCAGGAAAGACACACCACAAGTGGGAAAGCAGAAAGCAACATGTGGTTTACACACTGCAAGTGATTTAGTAGTGTTGCTTAAAACTACACTTCATTAACTCATGGGCAAACTGTCCAAAAGAGGTTAAGTTTAGATTTGGGGGATAAATATGTAGACACTTTTAGGGAAAGTTGACCCTGTTATAACAACAAGCAGCAGTGGAGTCAGTACTCATAATTCAGTGAAAGCACATCAGGGATCCATATCTGCTGTTTAGAATTAAATTATAATTTAAACAAGTTAGTATTTTTACAAAAATCTGGCAAATTATTGTATGTCCCTAAAAGTTTCAGTGATCTTTTTGACTACCAACATTTTGGGATCTGTTCAGATTCATATTGGATATGGAAAAATATTCAAGAAGCTTATCATGAATACCTTTTCTATATTAAAACTTGCAGAATTTTCAATAATAAAGAGAGGTAAAAATTATATTTTATTTATTGATTTTTAAGATTAAAAAAAAATCATTATAGAGAGAAGGGCAAGGAGGGAGGAAGGAGGGGAGAGAAACATCCATGTATGATTATCTTTTATCTGCCTCCAGCTACAGACTTGGCTGGAGACCTGGCTTGCAATCTGGTTATGTGCCCTGGCTCAGAATCGAACCAGCAACCTTTGGGTTAGCAGGCTGGTGCCTATGCACTGAGCCACCAGTCAAGAACCTAAAGTTTTTTAAGTAATGATCTTAGGCAATTTTTAAATTTTTTCTCCCCTAATAACTAGACACTGAAGGAGAAGGTAGCAAAAATGAAAGGAGGAATTGAAAAGTAAAAGTTGGGAAAGAAGGGTAAGAATTAGGAAAAGAGTACAAAGGCTGGCTCTTAGGAAAAAAAAAAAAGAATGGAAAGGTAAGGCCAAAATCAAAAGGGAAATAATTGTTAAATATTGGCACCTGGAGCTCAATGATAATTAGCTTCACACATTCCCTATTGTTCTTTTTTTCCAGACACTAATCTATCAAATCAATAACTTCAAATGTATACAAAGGTTTACTTAAAAATGATTTCAAACTAATTGAAGCAAAATCAACTGAAGAAAAGTACCTTCACCGAACTCTGATGTCAAAATTATATGTAAATATAGCCCATTTCAAATGGTGAATTTACGGTTAATAAAATTGAGGTTGTAAGACAACATACAAGCATAGATTTTTAAAAATATAACAATGATCTTTGTTGCCTTATGGTTTACAAAATCCATCTGCTTCATCATTTTTAATGATCATAACAGCACTTGAAAGTGAGTAGAACAAACAGTAAAATTACTCTTATACTGTCAATAAAGCACACTGAGCCTCTGAGGTATTGAGGAATTGACCCCTAAATACGTGATATTAAATCTTGAAGGCAAGAGACTCACCTAACTTGTTTTTTTGCGTCAATATTCAGGGCACTTTCTCCAAAAATCCATTATCCCCTGGCAGTAAAAGGTAACACTGTTTCGACAGAATGTGAAACAGTCCTACACATGTGTAGGTAACACTGATGCTAAACACTGTACATCCTTTAATAACAACACCCAATTACATCACTGTTGTCCTACCAAAAACCAAGATGAGTATTTAAATAAATGATATAGTTACATACTAGCCTCAAGGCTCCCTTTCCCATAAATTTTGTTGGTTCCATTTGATTTTTAACACATAATTAAAATATACATCTATATCACCCTTCTCAATGCACCGAGATATATGCTGTAATAAATATATCCATTTGCTAAAATGCATTCAAGTTAAAACATTAACAGGTCCTAATGAACTTTGCCTGGTGGCTTTTCTAAGTGGTAATGCTTATTTGTTATAAATTATGCATTCTCAAAGTATATTTCTTGTTGATTTAAAAAAATGATCAATTCTCTTAAGTTTCTAATGATGTCTCCAGAGGAAATAATTAATATTCTTATGAAGAAAAGAAAAAGTAGAACACGCAATCAACCCTGAATCATGTCAGAGTATGTCTTACATACACATTATAGATTGATGCATTGAGTCATTTTGTCCCTACCTAACCCGTGCCCTCCTTTTGAACCATATTGAAATGACACCCTCATTTTACATTCCCCACCCAGCACAGTCATAAACTGATTCATAGAGGGAAAACCCAGTGGTGCCTCAATGAGTGAAGGGAGAAATTAACATCTTACTGAAGAATTGTTTGAAGTGTGTGAGCCTTGAGCTAACTGGTAAAACAGATTGTGCTCCACGAATAACTAAATTTACCCGCAAAGAAGAAGGGGGCCCTTATGGGCACTGGAGAAGCAATGGATGCAATGTCTAGAGCTATTACAATCAGACACATAAATCTACATCTCTTTTTAATAGTATTCCACTCTTTTCAGAGATAGAGCAAAAGAAATACGAAACTCACCTGTCTGTCAGCAATAGTCTTTCAATTCTGGATGGGTGGGATAAATAATGACACAAAATGTAATTTCACACAAGCTAATGTCACTTGTTCTCGAGAAACACCTCGTTTAATTAATTTAACCCCATTAGTTCTCTCCCATCCTTGAGCGCCCTTGTTACCTTTTCCCTCAGTTCTTTACAATATGCTCTGGCTTATAAACTTTTCAATTTCATTCATGTACTCCAATCCCTGAAGGATCCTCCTGGCAGCCATGTAGAGCTGATTGCCATATATAAGGGTAAGAGAAAGTCTGAACCATTCCAAATTGATTATAAGAAATCTGCTTTGCGGCAGATTGTAAGAAATCTGCTATAGTAAATGCCAATTCACAGAAAGCAAGTGGGAGCCGTCCTTGGTGTTCATGGCAGCGGATCAGCAGATAAAGGTGAGATTGGAATGGTCTCATCAGTGAAGTGCAGGGCTTGGTGACGCAGAGGCAATACGCCAAATCCTCACCTAGTCTGTCTCTTAAATTTGGCCTATGAAATGAGCCCACTTGGGACTCTTCACAAATGTGCATGGTGACATTGACAACTGGCACCCTGGAATGGGAGACCAGTGGGAATTTTAGGGAGCCACGTGGACTCCCCAAACCTTTTCTCTGAAAAGAAAAATACTTTTTAAGAGTAGAATCTTCTCTTTTAATGTAATAATTTCTGGAACGCCACTACGTAAAATAAGTAAAAGCAGACCGGTTGTAGAACCAGCGAAGGGAACCAGCCCCCCTTGTCTGGTCTCTTGCCCCTGCATTTGGGCAGATGGACATCAAAGAACAATAGACCCTCACAGGACTTAGTTTGAAAACCCTGAACTTGGTGATTTCACACACTAACCAATTCTTAAATTCTCAGTGAAATGTCCCTGTAATTTTGAGTAATGATACTGGGAGCATCCTTAGAAGCATGGGTGAGAGCATCCCTTGACAATTCTTTTTGTAGGAGTCCAAAGTTAGCCTACTTTTACCAGATATCTGACCTCTCAGCCCAGCACTCTCCTCTCTCTGTGGCTGGAGTCACTATATTCAACACCTTAAATAGAAGTGACACTTCTCACCCTATGAGCAATAACTCTAGTCTCATCTCCATTTCACCATAATAGTTTGTCCTGTGAGTCTAAAATGTTCTTCAACATTCATGAGTTCAATATAATGATATTATCAGCTGAGAAAAGCAAAAGCTTTGAGGAAACCCTTGGTGAGAACAAGTTCAAGTGCTTGCTGTGGTACAGTTCTGAAAGAGGGGAAGCCTTAAAACTAACATAATTAATTTCATCTTTCAATCGAAAACACAGCTTATTTTATGATCAACAGTGCACTATTTTCTATCAGCTAAAATACTTTTCAATCTGGTCCATAATTATGTTAGGAATAAAAAAGTGATGGTTTAATGTGCGAACTTTGAATTAAATTTCTTTATTTCTATTATTATTGATATACATATTAGCTAAAAACACCAGCTCAAAGTGATTTTTCTGGACACTCTCAGTGCTTACCTTCCTAATGCCAGTACTCCAATAGTGTATGATAATGTCTATTCTTTTGCACTCTAGTCATATGAATTCTAGAACTCTAGTGCTTTGTCTTTGAAATAAAATGCTATTCTATAATGCAGCTGCACATGGAAGTGCTGATCATCTTTGTGATAAAAATCAGAACATACACCTATCTGCGTAACTGTTCCCATCCTTTTTCATAGAAGCTACAAATGACCTCTAATTTTTAATTTAATTTTTAAAATTATTTCATAATACTAAATAGTGAACCTGAAATACTCACATTTTCTTTTAAAATTATTTAGCATAGCACTGTCCTTTTTGATCAGTATTAACTCCCAAGTGCATTATCCTCCTCCATTTCCCTTTCATTCAGTATTTTTTATCAGTGTCTTTAGCCTTCCACATTAAACACCATATTGATTATCTGGCTTCTTTCTCCCTCAATATTCTTAAACAGTTCTCTTACACTGGCCTGGCACATCCATCATACTGTATTCCTCTTTTATACATAATGAATAATTGTATTTACATAGTGTCCAGTTCCAAAGAATTAAAGCACTTTAGATTACTTTGGGGAAATATGTGTAATCAATTCTGACAGCATCTGTAGGACAGGTGGAAACAAAACACCATAATCCATTTTTACTAAGTAAGAAAGATGGCACTAGAGATAAGGAATTAGCCTTAGGCCATACTATCATTTTCCAGTAGTTACAAATGACATTCAATCTTCGGCCAAGTTTCCTAGCCCTCTCTGTCTTCTTTCCATTTCTTACTGTGACTTTCCTGGGTCAGGCCACCTACACTACTGCCATAACTAGATTTCACACTGAGATCCCATCCCAGGCTCTCCCAGCTCAAATACTGCTTTTTGTCCAGTTCGTTAGAGAGGGATGTGTCTCTCTCAAGAATTTCTCTCATCTTGTTACATACTGGCACATAAACCTTCAATAGCTTCCTATCATCCAACAAATTAAACATCTTATACCATCATTTTGGGTCTCAACCTAACTCAAATATATCAGTAACAACAGTCTGAAATATCCTCCAATATATGACTTGACTCTAACTTAGTTACTAGATGTTTCCCAAGTCTCAAATGTTATCACTTCCAAGTCTTTTCCCAGGTGGTTTCTGATACTCAGAAAAAACGAGTCTCCTCCTTTCTGCTTTAATCCTGTTATATACTTGTGGGGGAATCATTTTGAATTTTTTTACTTCTGTGAATCCCAACCAGAATCTGTTGCTATTCTGATGTAACCAATCTTTTTCAAAGGAGCATAATTTTTTTGTTGGTTTTTAACATTTATGATAACAATTTTTTCTTTTCTTTTTTTTCTTAAAGAAAATTTTGTCCTTTTTTTTGTTGCTGTTGAAGATTTATCATTTTTAGAGAGAGGGGTGGGGAGAGAGGCAGAGAGTGAGAGAAACATCAATGTATGGTTGCTTTCCACCTGCCTCTAGCTACGGACCTGGCTGGAGACCTGGCTTGCAACCTAGTTATGTGCCCTGGCTAGGAATCAAACCAACGAGCTTTGGGTTCACAGACTGGTGCCTTATCCACTGTGCTACCAGCCAGGGCTTAATTTTGTTTTTCTTTAAACTTATGAGGGCTGTCCCAAAAGTATCAAGCTAATATCAACATAATTAAAAGTTTGCATGGCCGATACTTTCAGGACAGACCTTGTACTTTACCACTTTTCATAAAGTAGCAAAAAAGTTTAGAAAAATAATTGCAAAATATTTTGTGTTATCCAGTATCTATAATTACTTATATAATAAAATTTATGCATAAATTTTATTCATTGTTTTATCATACAAATCTCTTATTATGAAGTACTTTTTTATTATAATTCATAAATCATCATTTATCATTATCTTTCCATTTTTTAACTCTGTCCTTTTTTCTCTATCACTTTTGTTGGCTCTTCTTTAATCTCCTAATTCTTGCATCCCTTATGGGCTGGCATAGCCATCTTTATGAATTGGTTCATGTCTGTTTTATAATGCCTCCAGGAGAAAATTTTTCCTCATAGCTCTAACTAGTGACACATGACACTAAACTATAAATTTTACTTCAACCCTGATCAGTCTCAGTTGCTTTGTTTCCAGCTGTCTCTGGGAGTTTCTTTAAGGATGTCAAGAAAAGGAGAGGTAAAGCCACTGGTGTGAATGCCTGCAAAGTAGACTCTCCCATGGGCTCTCTTTGAGGACAGACTCAAAACATTTCTGAGAATAGATGGGCTTCTTGAGCATGTGCTTTATTTAGGCCTTCTAAAGGGCAAACTTGATCAGTTTTCCTTTTTCTCGCCTTCTAGAAAGATCACACGACAGATTTTTGCCCACCCACGATAAGTGTTTAAACCTGAGAGCATCGATTTTGAACCCTTGTTCCTTATTTGGTTTCAAATTGTTACAAAATCATTTTTGTCCTCACATAAATTTTGTCAATTATTTTTGTCTTAAATAACTTGTAAATTATATCTATTTTTGGACTACTAAGCATATTTAGGGAGAATCAAACTATGTAACTATGCAAATAAAATAGTGATAGAGATAGAACTAGTTAGAAAATTTCTGGACTCCAGTAGCACACTATGTCCTTGCTGAGCGTTATATTTACTTGATAGATACAAGGGGGACCCCGAACATGAAATTATCTTCTCAAAGGCAGGTCTTTTATAGTATAGGCTTCCTCTGCTAGTTAGGTGAGTGTCCTAGAAACCCAGCTGAATCAGTGTACTACTAGCTGGCATTGTTGTAAGAGGCTGCATGACCCTTGAATGAATTTTTTTTAAGAGTCAACACATTTACCCATTACATAATAGGTGATTTAGGGGCTCACCCGCCCACACCACACTGAGTATTCAGCGGTTTTGACCAAAACACAGCATGAACCCTGTGTCCCACCCAGGGTCCCTATTTACTAGATCTCATCCCAAGTGACTTCAGTTTTGTTTCCCAGATGAAAAAGAGTCCTCAAAGGGAAACATTTGGGGATGTGGAAGAGGTGAAACAAAAAATGGCGGAAGCACTAAAAGGTATCAAATCTGATGAATTCAAAAACTGTTTTGAGCAGTGGGAAAAAAGTCTCCGTAGGTGTATTGCATCAAATAGAAAGTACATTGAAGGTGACTGAACTTTAAACATAAGAATACAAAATTTTTTCATAAATAAATTTCATTTTTTGGGTCTCTTGGTATTGCTATGTGCAACTTTGTGTATGCATGCTTAAGAGTTACTCATTTTTCTTATCCCGCCTATCTGAGTGTTAAGTCCCCAAGGACAGAAACTCTTTAAAAAAAAAAAATGTTTTTGCAACTTTCTTGAGCAAGTATAATAGTATGTCCATATGGTAGCAACTCAAATGGATTTGGATGATTCTCAGTCTATCACAAAATTCTAACTTAAATCTCAAAATTTAGTCTCCATCTCACTTATAAATAGAATTGTCTACCTGACCTTGGCTAAAACTATAAGCCTTTACTTGATAGAATAGATATGCAACCTTAGGATTACTGCAAAATAAGTTCCTGTTACTGGAATCATGTCTTTTCACTAACTCAGGGGAAATGAAAAATGTGCATTTCATGAAGCTATAATGCAGTCAGTGTTAAAATTAGGGCAACATGGTAATATATAAATGTATATTTATATCCAGAGTATTAGCAATATTGTTCTGTGCTTAAGCTAATTTAATTTTAAGAAACATAGTAAGTAAAAGCAAGGAAAAATACCAATTCCAATCTAATGACATTTATTTTATGTATTTATTTTGTTTAAGATTTTATTTATTTATTTATTAAAGATTTTATTTCATTATTTTTAGAAAGAGGGGAAGGGAGAGAGACATCAATGTATGGTTGCTTTTCACCTGCCTCCAGCCACAGACCTGACTGGAGACCTGGTTTGCAACCTGGTTATGTGCCCTGGCTGGGGAATCGAACCTGCGACCTTTGGGTTTGCAGGCCGGCGCCTTATCCACTGTGCTACCAGCCAGGGCTTATTTATTTATTTTTAAAGAGAGGGGAAGGAAGGGAGAAAGAGGAGAGAAACATTGGCGTGGGAAACATCCACCTATTGCTTTGCACATGCCAAAACCTGGATCCAAATCTGCAACTCTGGTATATGTCCCAGCCAGGAATCGAACATTTCACTCAACCAATTGAGCCACACCAGTCAGGGCTAATGACAGATATTTTAGATTGATTTAATATGTATTTTCATGTGAAAATAGAAAGGTTTAAAACTCTAGACATCACATATTAATCATTGATTGCTTTCCTTAACATTTTTTAAGGTACGTTCGTTTTTAACACTTCAAAACTTTAAAAAACTCTTTTAAATATACTGTACAATTTTCAGATATCTCCTATTGGTTCCTGGAAAATTTGTTGGATGGATGAGATACTTCTAAATAAAATTAAGAAATGAGAAAGCAATTTCTTTCCTAAGCAGTGGACTCCACCCTCTGATACTTGACAAGTATATAATGATACACTTGTACTTGATATTCCCTTCAATTTTATAAAGTAGGCCACGTGGGTAGGGAGAGCCTCCTTATGGAACAGAACACAGGAGGCAAACACAAGGCCTGAGGGCGAATCCGGTCCTCCACCTTGTTTTATCCAGCCCTTGCTGTTCAGGAGCAGTTACATTAATATGTACATTCCAAAAATGACATTTGGCCCTTTGAAGGGCAACTGTGAGGCCCCTGGTGAAAATGAGTTTCACACCCCTAGAATAGAGAGGCATGCATCTATATTTCCTAAAATATAACCCTTAGGAAACAGATAGTTACAAAGTTCCATAAGATTTTTTTTTAATTCAATGTAAGCAGAGAAAATAATGTGTTTGTCGAACATAACAATGTGAGTTCAATCACGGAAACAAGAGGTAACTGGAGTCCAACCACTGTCCCACTGAGGACACTGTGCCTGTAAGATTGTGAGTAAATCACAGAATTCTGCACAGCCCCATTTCCCATGCACCAATATAGATCTACAGGAGGCCAAAACCAACAAAGGAAAACCGTGAAAAAAGTCTGTGTGCTTCTCTTAGAGGCAGTAGTGCCTGCTCTTAATAAAGCAAAGATAAATGTTATTCTGCCAGTGTTCTATTTTCCATTATTATTTAAAGAGCAAAACTCTTGTATTAGGGTCCATTTGAGGAAATACAATTGTCATCTTTTTATATATAAAAGCAATTTCAAGTCACTGCTAAATTATATGTAAGAAAATATACGATGGAGCCTCAATTTTTCACATGCTTTTGCAACAACAGTAGGAACACTTCTTACTAATATGTTTGCAATAAATCTCATATATATTTAGGTAGCACTTTTTTTAGGTCATTGTTAAAACATTAAATGTACAATGACCTGAACAAATAGTTTTTACTCTAGTAGTATAATATCTTGTTTTTTCAGATTTTCAAAAACTAAGCAAATCTTATTTGAGAGCAGAACTCATTACAGAAATTTCAGAAGATTGAAAAGACTTCTGTGTTTCAACTGATAAGAAAAAGTAATTTTCAAACTTAACTTCCATACTTGTTCTTTGCTACTCTATTTTTAATCACATTTGCAAGCATATTCATTCAGGCACTGTCAGTACACTATACGAGAGTAAAAACATGTCATTAAAGGTGTTGAGATAACGTTTAAAGAAATATTTTGTTGAAATTTGTATTTTCTTAAGGTAGCTTGTAGGTTCAAATACGCCTGCTTCAAGGCCAATGTTAAATCACCTCCATGACATAAAACATATGATTAGCAGGCGCATTTATCTTCATTGCGGGGCAGTATAGCAACTGGTTAAGAGAACAGTTTGAAGACTCAGACTGATGGTCAAGTTTTAATTTTGTCGCGTATGAGCTATGTGACTGAGGCAAATCATTGCACCACCCTAAGTCTGAGTCCTTATTTCTAAGTGGGCAACACAAAATGTTTATTTAATAGAGTTGATTTGAAAATTAAATAAAATAAGCTATGCTAAAAACCTTAGCATGAAAACTATTGATTTTTGGCTATTTTTATTAGTATAATTTTTAATTAGCCACATTTTTTTGGAATGAACAGAAATGGTCTTTTTCAGTCAAATGGAAGTTTGGTATTTTATTTTTTATCCTACTAGATACAAAATTACGGGTCATTTGTTTACAAATCTCTAAGAAGAACCAAAGCAACCAATAAAGAAGAGTTTTTTGGCAACAGGCTATCCACATGATAAAAACCAAATACTTAGGCCCTGGCTGGTGGCACAGTGGATAAAGCGCTGGTCTGTGAACCCAAAGGTCGCTGGTTCGATTCCTAGCCAGGGCACATAGCCAGGTTGCAAGCCAGGTCTCCAGCCAGGTCCCCAGCTGGAGGCAGGTGAAAAGCAATCATACATTGATGCTTCTCTTCCTTTCTTTCTCCCTCCCTTCGCCTCTCTCTAAATATAAAATCCTTAAATAAATTTTTACAATTGGCAAAATAGTGCACATATCTTTTATATAAGAAGATATCCACCCTGGCCGGTAGCACAGTGGATAAGGTGCCAGCCTGCGAACCCAAAGGTCACAGGTTTGATTCCCCAGCCAGGGCAACATAACCAGGTTGCGAGCCAGGTCTCCAGTCAGGTCTGTGACTGGAGGCAGGTGAAAAGCAACCATACATTGATATCTCTCTCCATCTCTGCCTCTCTATCTTCCCCTCTTTCTAAAAATAATTAAATAAAATCTTAAAAGAAAAAAAAAGATATACAAATCGCCAACAGACATAAAAATGCTCATAATCACTAGTTACCAGGAAATGAAAATTAAAACCACAATGGGATAAAACTATAACCCTTACTGGAGTGACTAACATGGTAAGATCAACTACAACAATTTCAGTAAGTATGTGAACCAATTGAAACTTACAAATATTGTTTGTAAGTGCAAACTGGTACAGTCATTTTGGAGAAATGCAATAGCATTCTTAGGTATTTATACAAGAATATAATTTTGTACAAAGTATTTCTATGGTAACATTTATAGAAGTTTTATTTATAATAACCTGAAACTGCAAACAGCCTAGGTGTCCATTAACAGGCAGACAAATAAACAGATTGTGGTATAATAATAGAATGGATGCCTCAACTCTCCAATAAGAAGAAAAAAATTACTAACAACATGGATAGATCTCAAAATAATTATGCTGAGTAGAAGCAGCACAATGGAAAAAAGTGCACACCCTGTTCCCATTTATAAGAACACCTAAACAAGCAAAATTCACCTACTGTGAAAAAATATCAGAACCGCAGTTGCCTTTTGCAGGCCAAGTGGGGAATAATTCCACTGATGTTCTTTCTATACCTTCACCAGAGTCTGGTTACACACAGGTGTGCTTGCAGTTTTTAAAAATAGTGCAAAAAAAAAAAAAATAGTGCATAAACATGTAATATTTATACAAGTCATATTATTACATTATATGTTTATGTTTGTATGTCTTTTATCAAAAGAAAAAGAAACGTAAGCACATATTAAATTTTAGTTAATAATATGTATGCTGAGATATTCAGGGAGAATGTGCTAATGTCTGAAATTTACTTTGAACTACATAAAAAATAAGATATATTAATGGGTAGAGAGACAAATTGATGGATAAATAGGTAGTATAGTAAAATATTAATGATTGAATTTAGGCAGTAGACATGCTTGTTTACTGTAAATTTCTTTTAAATTTATTGATGTTTAAATGTTTTCATAAAAATTATTGAAAAAATTAAAGAAATGCCCTTTCATCTTCTGGAAAAGGGAAACTTATAATTCCTCCTTAAAAGAACTTCCTGAAATAGAATGAGACAATGACAGCTCAGGCATATGTTTTACAAATATTTTCCCCCACTTTATGGATTGCTTATTTATTTATTTTTAATGGTGTTCATTAGTGAGCAGAAATTTTACAGTTTGATGTCACTTATCAATTTTTCATTGTATGATGAATAAATAATATGGCTAGCATAAACTTCACCTTCAATATGTGTTAGTTCTTTTATCCTTTACTTCAGCTGCATTACCCTAGTGGAGATATCCCCACCAAACTTTTACTACTCATCCCTCACCACACAGATGTCACCCACTTGCTCAGTTTTTTCTAAAGGGTCTCCTTGACCTCTCCTAGTAACTGTCTGCTTTTTCCCTCACTCTTGTCATCACACACAGAGCTAATCAACAAATCCATGGTGGACATTGAGCTTTCTTTGGCCCCAAGCCCTTTTTCTCTGAAAAGAGAAGAGAAAGCAAAAAGAAAGAGAACAGAAGAATTGCATCAACCAGGATGTCATGTACGTCAAAAGCTATGAAAAGTCAAGGAGAATTAGGACAGAGGAAAATGTCTTTGAATTGTGAGAGTTACGAAAACTGACCTCAAGAAGATCATTTTCAAGAAAGGGGTTGAAACATCAGAGGATTGGCCTTATTTCTATTCTGGGCTTATCAGCAGCTCAACTTCGACAAACTTTCCAGCTACCGTTGCTGCAACAGGAAGGTCCTATTTTATTTTAGTTTCTCACATTCTTAAGCAGAAAATTGTTACCTCTCAATGTTCCTTATCTTCCTAAGCACAGGCAGTCACAGGTCTACAAAGGTAGAAAAGATTCCAAACATGCTATCCTTTGTATCCACACTGCCAGAAACCCTGACTGCATTTGTTAGTCCTGGAAATCACTCTATTGCTATTTCCATTTTTCAGGTGAATGTATTTTGTCCTTTGCTAGGAGTGAGCTCCAATAGCTTCAATAACTTACTGAGTCTTATCTTTCTCACCTGGTGCCTTTGAATATTTCATCCTCAAGGGGAAAAATATCACTTGAAGCCAAAGAAAAAGCTTCACAAATACAAAAATTAACTAAGGGATCTTGGAGAGCCCTTTCATTAAGATCACCTTTTTTGAAGTAAAAATGATGTTCTGATCTGAAGGTACATGTACCAGGGGCTCGATGCCTGATTTCTAAATGACTGACTTCAAAGGCAGCCTCTTTTGTTTTTAATGACCAGAGGAGTCCCGTACTATGTGAAACAACTGCCATTGAAGTTAGAGCTAGCTAAGTGAATTATGCTCATAGGCAATGAGCAATTTCTGATGCTCAAGATTACAACAGGATGTGTGGATCATATAAGAGAAAAATGCCATACGTTCTTTTCCTCAAGAGTATTATACATGAAGCGATTATAGAATAGTTCACAACACAAAATCAAGCATCACTGACTACTGTGACTATGGAAGGACAGGAATTGAGGGGGCTGGACTATATTTGTTTGGTTCTTCAAGCTTTCTGGGAAAGGAAAAGGAATGTCACTTTAAGAAGAGACTAATGAAAGTCTACCTGGATACTCAGAAAATGAAACAAAAGAGATTTAGAACTGCTCTAGACCCAGAATACATATATATTTTTTCCAAAACAAAAGAATTTAACTCTTTGTAGTTGTTGTTTTTAGTTTTTTGGAAGGAAGGGGTTTCCTTAAATTCACCAGTGATTAATTCACTAGAAGATTTTAGAGGAAACATTCCATAAGACAAATCATATGGATAGACATTCTAAATAGTACTTGGAGATGACATAGAAAAAGTTGGCATTAAACTTTATTTTTAGTGTTTTTATTAACACTTTATTACACTTCATCATTTACATGATGCAAAAACTATCCTTAGGATAAGTTGTAGACATGTTTTACTGATGAGAATATTTTTCTGAAAAGGTATTTCAGGTAGAGTCCATGTCCAACCTCACACAAAGGACAAGGGACACAGTTAAATTTCACATTGAAGCCCTGGCTGGTGGCACAGTGGATAAGGCACCAGCCTGCAAACCCAAAGGTCACTGGTTTGATTCCCAGCCAGGGCACATAACCAGGTTGCAAGACAGGTCTCTAACCAGGTGCATGCTGGAGGGCAAGTGAAAGGCAACCATACACTGATGTCTCTCTCCCTCTCTGCCTCTCTCCCTTCCCCTGTCTCTAAAAATAATAAATAAAATCTTTTAAAATTTCACATTGATATAGTAAATTAGTTGAGAATCAAGCCAGAAGTGAAATGGCCAACACCTCAATGAATCAATGTGGAACCCTGAGTCAAAAAGGCTGTCCACTAGCTACAAAGCAATTAGACATTGAATTAAAAAAAAATTTAGTTCTGACCAAAACTTAACAATGCAATGGGGCAGTAAAGGTCAATGACTTGCTTATAGAAGCCAAGTGGGATTTACAGAGTTAAACTTGATGAGAATTGTATTGTCTAGATTCACATTGATTGCCACATTCTCTCCTTATTACCTTGTTGATATTCTTTAGAAAGCTCAAGCCTGGTAACATTCTTTGAATAAGAAACATCATTTTCTGTATTTGCAAATATATTTGCATCATAAAATTTATTCAATACATTTTTATCATTATTGGGGGCATTCATATCAGCCATCATCTCTGCCTTATTTTTTACATCAGCACTTTCTCCTTCAAACTAGTACAACCAGAGTGCTCATCATGGCCTTCACCACACTGTCAATTGTACTTTGTTAGTGTTGAGATTACTACCCAATTAGTATCCTCAAAACCACTGTTTTGCCCCTTCATCTATTGCTATTAATCACTCTTTTCATGTGTTTATTTCAGAGGAAGCAAAAGGTCCTAAAACATGAAAAATAGCATTGGTGACATGTTTAGCCTTTAAAAATTAATTAATTCCAAAATAACACACTACAAGTTCAAGTTCATTCTTAATAGTTTGGCTTCCTATAATATTTCCTCACCTGTACTTATTAGTAAATAGCATTTTATGTGAAGGCACTGTCTAAACATACTCGTTCCATGTAGGTCTATATTATTGAGCATTTTGCTCCAAGGGACATGGATGGCATTGCTACTGCTGTCATCAACAATGTGACCTCTAACACCAACAGATAGTTTTTGTGACCTTAGAGATCAGCCCATTTGACAAGAAGGTGGCACACTTGTTTCTGAATCTAGGGTATCAAGAAATCACTAACAATGCTCAATTTTGGAACATAAACAGAGGTGACTAAATGTATGCCCTGTAATGTGACTTAGTGCTTAAAATCTCTTTCCATAACACCAAGGGCCACCAGATAGAATATGTTTTGGTTTTGTTCCCTTATTTTTCTTCCTAGGAATTCTCGGCTTCCAGACATAATTTGATTCAAACTTCCTGATACTTAATGAGGATTGGAATCCTACTATTAGCTTTTATTTGAATAGAAGGAACATGCTGAAAGACATGGTTAGAAAATGAAGGAATAGGGTCATATGTTATAAAAGGAAATATTGAGGAGCTTTGCTTTATTTTTTTTGTCAGTGGTTTGACCTGCACTCCAAGAATCACTTGGAGAACTTACTAAATTATGTATTTCTGGATCCCATTCCTCAGGTCTTTTATTCTGCAAGTCTGGTGTGGGTCTTGAAAAATTGCATTTCTAACAAGTTCCCTGGTGATGCTGAGGTTGCCCACACTTGAGGACCATTCATAAGCTCACAGTTCCCAGTGAATAACCTGCTACCTCCCTAACATGAGGGATGGCTTCCTACATTATCCTCCACAAATGTTTTATGCTCTCACCCATTCTCCCACAGCCATATACCATCAGACGATATTCATTTTCCTTTTGGGCCACCTGGTTCACTCATTCTCAAGCCCAGTTGAAACATCATCTCCTCTGTGAAGATTCCTCTATGTTAGTTTTATTATTATTTTTCTGTGAGCCTTTAGTAATGACCTATTGTACCTCTGCACACTTCAACATCTTTCCCAGCTTTCTGAAGGCAAGAACTTAGTCTCTGTGTTCACTTTATGCTCCCAGAATGTAGCCTGGCATCTAGTTACATAGCTAATACCTCAGTATAGGTACTCAGAATTCCATTGGCTGCCAGGGTAAATGAATACACTTTTAAGTAAGGTCTACTTTGTCCAGCTGGATGCTGCCAGGCAATTAGAAAGGTAGAAAACACATCTGCTCTGAAAGAAAGAAGTGAGGATCTAAGTGACTACCCCTCAAAGTCAAGAGGCACAGGAAGGAAATGAAGAAACCAGATTGGAGACTCAGTTTGTATGATTCTAGAGACTATAAGATTATTCTGACTCCTAAAAATAATACAATTACTCCAGGATTCGAGAAAGAGTAGCACTTCTCACTTGTGATGCCAAGCCTAATGCCTTTGGACTACATTGAATTGCCTTGCTCACTTGACACTGTTATTGTTGTTTTAAATTTATTTCAGGGGACCATTTGGGACCCTGGGCAATATAATTTCCATCCAATTTTTCCTGTTAATGCTGTGAATCTCCTTTGGCTTCTCATTAAACTTCACTGAACACTCAGTTCTTGGTTTTGCATAAAACCTGAACTCCTTTGTGCCTTGCCTAGTTCCTCTGCAATCAGTGAGCATCGAGGGTGTCTTATCAGGATTTGTTAGAGTAATAAAATGTTTCCATAAAAAGTGCAGTTTGGCTTGAAAGAAGAGTAGAATGTAGCACTGGGAATACACTAGTGTGGGTCCGATGATACAATGCAGAAGTGGTACAACCTCAGCTATGCAGCAGCTCTGCCTGGTTGGATTCTCAGCTCTGCCACTTTCCAATTGTGTGACTTTTAGAAGGTCACTCAAGCCTCTTGTGCCTCAGTTTCTTAATTAATAAAATAGGGATAATATCTAATTCATATAGTTATTGGAAGGATGAGATGATTTCATATTTATAAAATGCTTAAAAGGGTACCTGGCATATGATATTCACTATATATAAATGTGTTCCATAACACTAAGGGTTATATATAATATATATAACTCTTATATATATATATATAAACCTCCAAAGCTAGAAAGTGTGAAGGAAGCCTCTGCAATTAATATCCAGATTAAATGATTTATTTGTTTGTGTGACTTCATTTCTTAAGACTGATCTGGGTTTTATTTGCTAAGGTCCTCTAGTTGATTGGCAATGTTTTTAAAAGATATCATTTATATTACAGCATTAATGGATTGATTTTTTGCATAAGTTCACGAACTGTCATGTGCATTTAATAGTGAAAAGGTGCTATTGCATTACTGCCAAGATATCAAAGACCATGTCATTTTTTAAATCAAATTAAATAATAAATATATTGTCTATTTTGTAAATGGAATGTAGGAGGTTGGTGGTCCAGAGGGTCATGTCTCCATGAATGAGGGCAGTGATAATTGGCTGTACCGTTGCTGGCATGTGGATTTCTCAGGCAGTTTCACCAGCAACACCATCAGCCCTTTTCATTATTAAGTGGAATTGCAGATCACTGGCAACGAGACCCTGGATTCCAGCCAGCCCAGCAACACTGAAGCCACACTTCCTTCAGCTCTGCTCTGCAGGGCGAGTTGCTTGTGGATGATAAATGGTAGCAGGGCCCAAGGCAAGAAGAGCTGCATTAAGTGGAGCACACTCCAACTTGGCAGGCAGATGAAATGTGCTAACCACATACCAAACACAACGTTAAGCCATGAGACAAAGCTGTGAGACACTGGGGAGCAGGAGAAATTGCCACCAGGATTACATGTGACAAAGACTGCATGACATCAGTAACCTACGAGATAAAGATGGTCAAGGATGGCACATGGCAACAGGTTGGTGTGGAAGGCTCTACCAACCACTGGTCTTCTTGAGTCATGTGCCTTCCTGGGAACAGTAACAGTCTGCACAGTCTGTAATAAGCTCATATGACAGTAATCAATGTAATACGAGATTAACCAACACAATGGTGTGTTCAGTTCCCGTTTGCAGTTTTCAAGTGCCAATTTTCTGTTTCTTGTTTCAATACAATTTATTTAGCAAAAGGAAACAAATGCAATGACATTTTTCGCATTTTATTGACTTCCTTATATTCAAGCATAGTGGGAATGCAACCCACCAATTGGATTCTCATGAGAAATAAATCAGGATGATGAAAAGAATAAAATGTGTCATGATGTTAGATAGCACAGCAGGTGCTTCATGTGCAATATCCCTCTTAATTCTTAATAATCTCTCTTGTTCTGAAACTGGCTACCCCTGAAATTAACATTGCTACTCCAGTTTTGTTTTGATTAAGTTTAATATGACATATTTCCACATCCCTTAATTTGTTTAAGCTATCTGGAGTCTTCATATTTAAAGTAGATTTCTAAATAGACATGTGTATTAGCACCTTATTTTTTATCTACTGTCAGAATCTGCTTTTTAATCGGCCTGTCTGTACTATTCAAAATTGAAGTAATTATTGATATCATTGAATTAATAGCTACTTAGTTTGTAATTCTTTTCTATTTGCTACATTTGCAATTTTTATCTCTTTGGCTCCACCCCCTATTTTATACCTTCTGTTATTTTGAATGAGTATTTTATATGATTGTACTTGATCTTATCTTTTAGTCTATCAATTACATTTCTTTAAAACTCTTTTAGTGGTTGCATTGGAGTTCACAATACACATTTTCAACGAATCTAAATTCAACTTCAAGTAGCATTTGACCACTTTAAATGTGGTTCAGATGATTTATAGCAAAAGAATCTCAATTCTTCCTTTTCATCTCTTGTGATATTAATGTTGATTGTTCACTATTTACCTATGAGGTATACTAACCAAATATGTTGTTACTATTACTAATTTATTTATGTTAAAGAGTGGGGAATGGAGGGATAGAGAGAGAAGAAGGGAAACATCAGTTCCTTGCCTCTTGTTCATGCCCTGATCAGGAAACAAACCTGTAACCCAGGCATGTGTCCTGACTGGGAATCAAACCTGTGACTGTTTGGTTTATGGGAAGATGCTCCAACCAACCGAGCCAAACTGCCCAGGGCACTATTACTACTTTAAATGGTTACAGTTAAGATAATTAAGAACAAATTACATTCTTAATTTTAAAAGATTCTATTTTGTCTTCATTTATTCCTTGTCTGGTGCTTTTGTTCTACAGATAGATTCAAGTTTCTAATGTATATATAACATTTTCCTCCTGCATGACAAACTTAACATTTCCTGCAAACTAAATCTGTTGAAAATGAATTTTCTGTTTTATACCTAAAAACATTCCATTCTCTTTCATGTTTGAAGAATAATTTTGCTGGATGTACAATTCTAGATGGATAGAATATTTTTCCTTTTTCAGCACTTTATAAATATTACACTTCAATTTCTTTCTGCTTGCATGGTTTTGATGAGAAGTCACTCTTACTTTTTATCCTTTTTCCTCCATAAGCAATTTGTTTTCCTTTGGTTCCTTTCAAGATTTTCCCCTTGTCTTTGATTTTCTTTATTTTAAATATGATATGGATAGTTGATTGTATCATTTTGTTATTGTTGTTGTTATTGTTGGTTTGGTTGGTATTTATATTGTGTGCAGTTCTCTGAAATTCCAGAATATGTAGTTTTGGTGCCTTTTACTAATTGTGTAAAGCTCCAGACCATCATTACTTAATTTCTTCTGCTTTATTCTTTTTCTTTTCTGATATTACTACACATATGTTACACCTTCTGCAATTTTCTCATGGTTATTGGCTATTACACTCTTCCTTTTTAATTCTTTTATTCAAGAGAATTTTCTTTTTAGTTAAGGAAGTTTTTATTGACCTGTCTTCAAGGTCATTGATTCTTTCTTCAGCTATGTCAAGTCTGTTAATGAGACCATCAAAAGTATTAATTTATCACCAGTGGTTGGGATTTCTAACATTTCCTTGTTATTTTTTAGAGGTTCTCTTTCTCTGCTTCTACAAAGTTTTTACCCTTTCCAATCACAATTTTGCCTTCATTTCCAGAGATACTTATTTTGTTAAATTCCTGAATTTTTTGAGGATTCTATAATAAACATTAGGTCACGTCTTGGTTTAAGAATTCAATTTCCTTGATACTATTTAACCATTTACTGTCTGTTTATTGGTTTTCAAGATTCCAAAATTTTGTTATCCATTTACCACCCTGTCCCTCACCCATGAATTAATCATTTTTAAATAATGCTTTACTGTTACTGAAGTGGGTTTCAGTGGAGAATACATAAATATATGTATTAAAGCTGTCATCTTTTATCAGAGGTCAAATCTGTTAGGAATCACAGTATGTTGTATAATTAAAAGTACATGTCTTAAAGTGCCTTTAACCACATACCTTACATGGAACTTCTACTTGGCTACAATGTATTTAGATGTTTCTGGGCTGGGCACTGAGTATTCTTGTCCTGTACACCATTGGAGTAATAAAAATACCTAACTAAAGAATGATTTTGAAGATTAAATGAAGTAATGCATGTGTCATCCAGGGCCATAAAAGTCTATACTATTATTTACAATGATCATAGCCAATCTCCATTATGTACTTTTCATGAGCTATACAATAATTTATGAGTTTAAAGCAAATTAACTCATGATTATGATCCTTGAGACTGATATGCAAGACCACATTCCCCTATTTTTAGCTTCATAATTCAAAAGTCTTTATAACTTAAACTCTTAAAAACTCATTTTATAGCCAAACTTAACCTGATATGAATTTATTTGGGAGCAAAACCTGAACTGAACTGACATGAATCTTTATGCCATATGTAATATGAATATCATATGCCTTGTGGTAGAAAAAAATAGTTATATTAATTCAGTGAAGTCTCCTTAGTGGTGATTTTTATGAGTCATATTTATTTCAAAATCCTGAACTGGAATTCTGAAATACATCTGGCTTCAAATGGATATGGTCCTCTGTGAGTATTTATTATTTTTTCCTCTAAACTTTATCCACTGGCTTTATGTTTTGTTGATTAAAGTAATGAGTTGCAGAACTTAAAATGAGAACCAGAAGTGTCTATATTAGGAAATGAAAAAGTAAACAAATCCAAAAATTGGAGAAGAGGGTTTGGGGGGAAAATGTTGGGTTGTAGACAGAAGATGAATTTTGGAAGGAATAGTTGTAGAATGAATAGGAGTTTGGTCAGACAGCTGGGTAAATTACATTTTGGGAACTCTTTCTGGGTGTTATACTATGCAGAAACTTCAGTATTGGCTTATGCTGTTTTAAAGCCTTGGTGAAGATCAATGTCTGCTTTTAGTTCTCCTTCTTTCTTTCATTTTTTAAAATGGAACAAAACCTAACTCAGCCAAGTTTTACTTGGCTTACACTTCTAAGACAATCAATCTCTTGCATGCAGCTGAAGTTTGATAAATGTCTTTGAATTGAATTGTAATAATCCTTTTAGCATAAATGTTTTTGGAAATATTTAGTGTGAAAGTAGTACATGATATAGAAATAGGGCAAGTTTAGGAACACAAAGGTTAGTAACTTTGCTTAAGGCTCTGCCTTTGCTATTAATAACAATATAATAGAAGGAGGTTTGTTCGCTTATTGAATCTCAAGTGCAGAGAGTTGGTTTAACCATTTCTAATAGTTCATGGCACAGTCCTGACAAGTATTTTAATGCTATTTATTTACATATTTGTTTACCTTTTTATCTTTTATTTCCCCCTTTTATTCCTGGTCTTGCCTTTCATCCAACCTCCCTCTACCTTATACTCCATTATTCTTAATGTAGTAGTATTGCATGTTTTTTTTTTTATAAGTAGTATTTGTGATATAGGTTTGTATTTTCTTTTGCTTATTACTATTTTTCAGAATGGCCACATGGCTATATACAAATATTGGGTATTAGGATTTTAAAAAGCTATCTACGTTAACTATTTATCCATTGAAAACTATTTAATATTTTAATTTTTACTGATTTCAGTTTCTACTAGAAGGTTTGAAGCTATTGAAAAATGGCTTCTTTTTCCTTCTTATGATACAAGAAAATATTTCCCACAAATATTTTGTGGGAAAGTACAAGTTGCTGTTTCTTTGTGACTTTTTAAATATAGGATTTTTGCATTACATTCTGCTTTGTAGCTGATGCATCAGAACAGTCTTATAAGTGCTTTTTATCAGTGATAACCTTTGCCCCAGAAAGGCTCATTCAGTTTATACTCCTATTGACAGTGCACAAGGGTTCCCAGCTTTGCACACCCTCAATAATCCTAACAATCACATCTCCAGTTTTGCCAGTCTGTTAGATATAAAATGCTATCTAATTGTTTTAATTTGCATTTTTCCTAGCTCTTAGTGAGTTTAAACATCTTTTTATAAGCTCATTATCCATATTGGGTTTCTCCTTCTATATCTTTCCTTTCCTAAATATTTTGCTCATTTTCTCTTGGAGTCCCTGACACTGTTGTAGATTTGAATGCTTCCCTAATATATTCTAGATAACAATCCCCTTTATTAGTTTTAGATGCTAAATGTATCTTCTGTTAAGCTGCCATCTTTCTTTCAGCTTTGTGTGTAATATCCTTCATTGAATAGAATACTGTATATAATTGCCTCGTTTATACTTTGTATTTTTGATTTGTGCTTATTAGGCAATTTTTAAGTCATACTTCTGAAACTCCAAGTCAAAAAGATTACAGGCTAGTTACTTAATGATGCTCAGCATTGGTGTTCTCATTTGGAAAAATCTAAGTTCAGCCTAAGAGCTTGTTAATCAGTTTTTTAAAGCTGGATTTCTAGAAAAATCTATGTAATTTTATAATTAATCACAACTGATAATTTAGTTACATTAAATAATGCATGTAAAGCATTTCTAAATTTTGGCCCCCAGGAGACATATACTCAGTAACAGTTATTATTATTTTTTTAAGATTTTATTTATTATTTTCAGAAAAGGAGAAGGGAGAGAGGCAGAGAAAAGAGACACATCAATGTATGGTTGCCTTTCACCTATCTCTAGCTATAGACCTGGCTGGAGACTTGGACTGCAACCTGGTCATCTGCCCTGGCTGGGAATTGAACCAGCAACCTTTGGATTTGCAGGTTGGCGCCTATCCACTGAGCCACCAGCCAGGGAGGCTTCTTCTTCTTCTTCTTCTTATTCTTATTCTTATTATAGGTATTGGTGAGAAAACACTAAAAAATACAAATGGCATCACTACACAGCCAACTATTTAACAATAGCTAGACTGACAGTGCCATTGTCATTTTATATTCGTAATAAACAGATAAAATGATTTAAGGAGTCTCTGGTGCTTATGAAAGACCTGGTTGACGATACCCCTTGGTGGGCAATCTAGCTTTTAACAGCCTTTTCAGTCTGTCTGAAAGAAGACTTTGAAGTCTTCCATGGCTTTGAATGATGACTTTTTAAAACATTTTATTTTATTTTTGCCAGAAATGCTCTGGGGTGGTCTGCAGAGGGTCACATATAAATGACTGTCATGTGTATAAGGAAAACATTTTTCTCAGTGGGATATAGAAAGTCTAACTTTGTGGGTCGTTATACACTGGCCACAAACCTAATGTATGCCCAACCTTAGTTTATTTGTTATTCCTTAAAGTGTAATTGATTCTTCTCAGCAGATAACTACTTTCCTGAAGAGAGACAAGTACTCCTGGAGTCTGCATTGCCTGTATTACTCATTCAGCAGGCCAGCATTCACAGGTTGAAATCATGGGCTCTCTCTCAGTCCATTCCCCCAAGTCCCTAACATTTCAATCCTTACCCAGTAGGTATTCAGACATTATTTGCTGACTTATGGATAATCTATGCTCTACTGTGACAGTTTAATTATGGTCAAGTTCATGTTATTATAGGAATGCTGGTAACACCAGGGAGCCATGAGCTTCCAGGTGTACTGGACAAAGCCCAGGTGTTCTGTTTGGATTCTTGCAATGAAACCTGTTTTGTTTTTTGATTTTTTCCCTTCTTTTATTTTCTCTTCAATACTATCCAAATGTCCTTACCTGCACCTCATGATGTTATGAGTGTGTTTTATTTCCTAAGCTTCTACATGTGATGGGTGGGACATAAGAGTGAGAGAGACGCACCAACTGAAACTCCCTGAAGTGTTATTGGCAGTCAGCTCTTCTCATTTTCCAGATCAGTCTGCCCTTCCCATAAAAGCTGCAGCTGCTGACTGCAGGGCCTGTCACCGGTACCAGTTCTGCCTCTTCATCACACAGTCAGCATGACTTTTTTGCACAATCAAACCTATCCCAATTCGGAAATGTTCCATTGGAGTGGTCTGGCTGCTGCCACTGCTATTTCCCAGCTATTAACATAGACATTACAGCGCTCCAACCACTCAAAGACTGCCACAACACAGCCATCCTGGACTGGAGCCACTTCAGGGAGATCTCAGACAGATGGCTGTTTGCACAGGGCAGGGAATTTAACAGCAGTGCCTCTCCACACTGAGATGATGAATTTCCACCTCAAAGGAAGTAATGGGCATTAAGCCCCTTGAGATTACACAGTCCCCATACTACGCTTTCTTACCCATACCCCATTCCTCACTCTGGCAAACAGTAAGCAGATGCCAACATTTTGCATGCCTGAGAAAAGGGAGCTCCTGTGATGACCAAAAAATATCTATCCAGGGAGCAGGAGCCTGTCTCCAAGGAGACCCACAGCTCCTATAGGTAGCAAGATTGTGAATCTGGAATCATCACTTTGCTGAGCTCTTAGTTTTCTCATCTGTAAAATGGAGATTATAGGATATAAGTCACCAAGGTTTGGGGAGAACTAAGTGAGGTGTACCTGTGCAGAGTATTCCTGGCCCTCAATAGATAGATGCTTGATAAATGTTAGCTGCAGCAGGGAGCCATGCTGTGACAATGGCATATAGCCTCTCTTACCTCCATTCCTTTTTTGCCTTATCTTCAATGACTCCCTCTTCCAGTAATTTATAGATGTAATTTTTCAAGTACTTTTTCTTTAATCTCAGATAGAGCTTCTTTTCAGTTTTTTCCTTCTGAAGTAAAATTGTATTTAGGTTGCCCATATACAGAAAAAAAAAAACACCCAAATCTTCTATGTGTAGCCTAATGAACTTTCCAAGTGAACAAACCCATGATCAACTGCTGGATCTAAAACAAGCCACTACCAGCATTTCCAGAAGTCCTTTGTCCCTTCTAGGTCCTATGAGATTCTGAAGGAAATAGAGAGCCAGAATACACTTACAAGAGTCACAAGATCTTGAGAAACTTTGTAACAGGATTACATGGTATACTGCACGCAAATGAAAGTCCTCCCGGAAGAGGCCGTCTAGAGCCATGATTTCCCCAGTCTTGTCCAACTGTGCCTCAGCACTCATGATGGCAATGTTGAAACACTGCCACCACAGAGATTTCTTTCCTGCCTTTCCAGTTGATATTTTCGGCTGTGTTTAAAAGGTAACTCTGTCTCTTACATCTTCCTATAAGCTATTCCATAAACTGTGTCTTGACAATGCAGAATGCATTCTTCAAGAGGCAAGGTAATTCCCACTGGCTAAAACTGTTGGCCTAACGCCATTTATTAGACATGGATTCTGATGTGACACTGCTAAATAATTCAGAAACATTTTAAATCTCTAACTATCAGGATTTATGTGTGAAGACAACACTAAGGTTTGTATTTTGTGTAAACTTGTATTGGTATCACCCAAATTTTTCAGTCCCTGTTAAGGTATAATCAACAAGAGTGATTTGCATTTTAATTATTACTATTCTACATACATAACTACTGACTTGTTGTCAAGTAAAGGTACTTCAGAGGATAAGTTTGAGTGTTCTAAAATTAGCGTATCAATTGTATGCATGTGTACGAAGATTTTAAATGCTTAAAAAATTAGATATTACCTATATAACTATGCTATATTATTGATATTCTCTATAAAAAAATGTTTCCCCTTTATGAGAGTAAAGATGCTTAATTTACAATAAATTCCCTATCTGACATTATAAATTGTGTATTACTTAGAGAATTTATTATTTAATTGACCTTAAAATAATAGAAATATAGGAGTTGTATGTTATTTAAAAAGAAAGATCAGAAGGCAGAAAAAAATTAAGCAAATATTAGGCATAATTCAATGTAATATTTCTAATATATGATTTTGTAAGTACAGTGGACCTAAACCATTTAGGAATTCTGAGTGCTGACTTCTCATACAATAAAAAATTTGACTATAATTTTTGACTCCTCCAACATGTAACTACTAATAGCCTATTGTTAAGTGAAGCCTAGCCTACCAAAAGCATAAATAGTAGGTTAACATATGTTTTGTAAGTTATAAGTATATATATATATATATATATATATATATATATATATATAAAATTCTTACAATAAAGTAAGTTAAGAAAAAATGTTATTAAGAAAATCAAAGGGAAACATTATCATATTGTACTATATTTATCAAAATTGTAAGTTTACATCATCTGTTTACAAGATGAATTATCTGCCTCTCTATACTTACAAAAATATTATCTTATATGATACAAAATACTGTAGATATTATATACATTACTAACGTTAGACATAAAAATGAAAAGATTATCTGTAAAGTAAATGCAAATTTATTTACAGGTATAACAACTTATGAATTAGTAACTAAAAAGCAGCAAAATGATTATTTTATGACAGCCTAGTGTAATGGATACAATTGCTTCACAGAAGTAAGGAAATCTCAAAAAATTTTCCAATATATTTACTGAAAAAAATTTTCATACACATGGACCCATGCAGTTCAATGATCACCTGTATGTAAAAATAATCTGTTGAAAATCATACAAGACCCCAGTGTCCTCATTTTGCCCCAGTGTCCTCATTTTGTTAACATTGAAACCACACTAGATGGTAAACTTTGATCCTGGAGTTTGACTAAAAAAAAGAATTCAGGGCCAAGGATCTCAAATCCAAGCAACAATTTATTTAGAAATTCACAGAAGTAGAAGTGAGCCAACTGGGCTGCATGGACACAGAAAACAAATTACAGAGGCAAAAATCAGGGGCAGCGTAGTTTAGGAGAAAGAAAGGCAAAGAAAACGTGCCTGGAAGAAGGAGAGGGGCAAAGGCACTGGCACACTCAAGAGAGAGAGAGAGAGATGGAAAGAGATAGAAGAAGCTTCCTAGGGAAAGAAGGGGGTGGGGAAAGGCCCAGGGTGCTCTATAGAAAAGGAAAGTGTGCCCTGGTTCCTTTGTCTTAAAGGCTTTAATCTGGTTTCCAAAGGTAGGGATTTTAGGAGAGGTCTCAGGGGAGAATCTTCATAGAATATTCATCAGCTTTCCAGGTGTATAATTTCACAGCCATGGTTTTACTGGTTGGTCAGTATTAGGTGAGGGAGTCAACAGTCACTGCACTTGATCCTGACGTCAGCAGGAGCATTGCTTTGTCTGGTTTTGCCGCTTTTTTGAAGATGGAGCTGAGACACAGCTGAGGCCTAGATGTTATCTCTATGTGGACCCAAAATCTGTCTCTATGGTCTACAGACCCTTGGCTTTATTCTGGAGATTATTTGACGTGGGCCAGAATTTATTGTCCTGAGGGCTGAATGCCTAAGGGACTGGTTGGCAAGGCTCTGTACAGGAATGATAGGAGGCTATTTTCCAGCCCCTTTGTACTTCCTCTTGGGGGATCTACCACATGATGAGTGATGAAAAATCAGGCGAGTTAACCCACATCACCAGCAATATGATAGAGTAGGAAAGGTCACCCTGGGGGTGAGGTCCCACTCTACAATATTGGTGCTGCCAATTTTACCCATTGCTGGGTATCCCAGGCTTTTCATCCTGGTGACCTTCCGTGCCTGGTCTACTCTGCGCTGGTTCCTACTCTGCTCACTAACTAACTGTCTACCATATCAGTGTTCTGTATTTCAGCTTTTAAAATTGAAATACTCCCGTGTTCCTTCTCGCTTTGCAGTTCTGGGATCTCTGGATTGCTTTATGTTACAATAACAAACATGTTAACTTTCAGGTAAGTCCCAGAGTACACTGAATAAACAAAGGGAGCTGCTTTATTGGTGTCCTGAAGAGACCTTAGGGTTCCTCACCAGGGAACCCTGACTGCCAGCCAGCATTTGATATGAAAAGGAGATTTATTCGAAGTGGAAATCAACCAAACATATGCATGGAGAAACCCAGAGAGAGAACGCAGCATCAGAAATTTCCCCAGGTGGCGGAGTTCCCCACCTCCTACTGGCCATACACAGAATGCCAAGCACAGAGCCCAGCCAGGAAAAGGAAGCAAGCAGCCTGGAAACCTCTCCTCAGACTTATGCCACCAAATCCAGGCCTCTACTCTCACTGTCACATCTGATTGCAGGCATCGCTCTTGAAACAGAACGTTTGAGGCCCTCCCAGGGAGCTGGACATCTCCCTTTCCAGAAACTCCTTTACCTGGATATGCGTGTTTGCCAGTGACTGAACCCCAACTCAGACTCTCCTACAAAAGAGGAATGTGCCCTGGCTGGTGGCTCAGTGGATAGGCACTGGCCTGAGAATCCAGAGGTCTCTGGTTCAATTCCTAGCCTGGGCACATAACCATGTTACAAGCCAGGTCTCCAGCCAGGTCTCCAGCCAGGTCTGTAGCTAGAGGCAAGTGAAAGGCAACTTTACGTTGATGTTTCTCTCCCTCTCTTTCTTCCTCTTTACCTGCCCTTCTCTCTAAAAATAATGAATAAAATCTTTAAAAAGAGAAAAGAAGGGGGAGGGGGAGGTGTATTATTTCCTGTGACTAACTAAAATCAAGAGCAGAGCTGGACTCGAAGGTCACAAATCAGAGTTGATTTTGTCTCTCTCTCTTCCCCAAACTTTCTATTTCTTTCTCTCTGTCTTCATGGCTCTTTCTTCACTTTCCTCTGATTTTCTGCATGCAGAATTATTCTCTCAGATCTGCCTTATTCACAAGGCTGGAAACATGGAGGCTGGCAGTTCCCAGGTGTGCATCTGCACCTGAATGTTGACCAAAACTGCCTTTCTTCTCTTAGTTTCTATCATATTGCTTTCAAGATTACTGTGTGTTGTAGAATAGTAAGATTAAAATTTAAGATACATAAATATATGGGAAAACCAAAGAGAATTTCTGTTTTATTGCTTTCCCAGTAGAGATAGAAAGAAAGCAAAATAACCTTTCTTCTACCAATATCATCATTTTAATAAACAAAGGTATATTTTAAATTCAAAACAGGTAGAGTTGTATAATATCAAAATAATTTTTTCCATTTCACTCATGACCAGCACTAGTCCTTGTGAATAATTATTCAAAGAGATACGAGACAACTGTTTGCAGGACCAGGAGTATGAATACATGTTCTCTCCACATTTCAAGTCTCTCATCTTTCCCACTCCCCACTCTTCTCAACCCATTAGTTTACCAGAGACCAGAGCAAAGTTGGGTTCACTAAAAACAAGAAATCGAAGGAGAAAATCGAGAAAAGAAAAACAATTGCTTCAAGTTCTACTCAGTGGTAGTTATTTAGGGGAAGAATGTGAAGCCTGAAACGGATCGAGCTATGTCCCCTCAAAATAAGCCATTTTGACATCAGATTTATTTTGAGCTGAAGACATTTGAGTTGCTGAAATCCTTTACCTGTATAAAACCAGAATCACCCAAAAGAACTCAATTGTTATAAGTCCCCTGCCATAATGCAGCCCACAGAAATAGCAGGGTCTGGACAGGCTCTGACCGTCCCACTCTCCTGAGGAGCAGGTCAGAAAGACCCTCATGGGAGAGATGTCCTCCCTATGCCTACAGGAAAGGAGTGTCCTGTCTCCAAGGATGAAAACTGAGGAATGCCCAGAAGAATCAGAAGGAACAGGCCTTGCTGTTTTCCCCAGTTTTCTACCCTTGGCTCATACCTTTTGTCCTGTTACGGTTTCCCATGACTTTCCCCTCTTCAACAAGTCTCAAGATGCCCAGGCTTAACTGAGCATCTTTAGGTCTTAATTTCCGTATAAAGACTTTTGCGTCGTGTAAAACTGACAATAAATAAATCTGTATGCCTTTCATCTATTAATCTGTCTTTGTCAGTTTAATTTTCAGATCCAGCCAGAGACCCCTCGAGGAAAGGGTTTTCCTCCCTTGCAAAAGCCTCACCCCTTCTGGACTAGCATGTACTTTTAAAGACTTTCCTCTTTTTGAATCTGCACAATATAAAAACATAGACCGCACTGCTAAATCTTTGCTTTTAGCCCCCACTAAATAATACAATATTTTCAGTTTCAAATATTCATGTAAGAATAAGCAGGCTAATTTGCCAGTATTGTTTTTTAATTGCATTTTACTCATCCCTTCCTAATATCCATAATAATGAAGCCTTGAAACTAAAAGTTTTTTCCCACCACTAAAGAGCAAACTGCTCCACTGCAATACTCAGTCATTCATCCACGAACCAAACTTCCAAATTAGCATTTGCGTTAGCGAATGACTCAGATATAATATAAAATTAATCTTTTACCAATTTATACAGGCTTCCTCAAACTGTTACTGTAATAGATTTCCTTATGAAAGCACACTTAATTACATCTTTGAGGGAGAGTAGTACATCAAGACCTAGACATCGATGTTTAAAAAATTAGGTAAAATTGCATTTCTAACAGAAAAAAATAAAAAGTAAAAAATCCCCAAAGAATACTAAAACGATCTACATAATTTTCGATCTTCAAAAAAAATCTGATACAAATATCCATCAATCACTTGTAGTCATTTTGGGCAGAAAAAACATGTCCTTCCAAGGCAAAGTACTTCTACTCACACCTCAAGTTAAAATTTTTCTCTTTGACAATAAATAAATAAATAAATAAATCGCATCATATTCATTTCACTTCCTCAAGCATTTATTACAGAGAGAATCAATTATCAGTAAAGTTAATTACCAACTATAAAATTGCTAATTGAGACAAATTACTCATGATGGCTTTGCAATTTGGGTAAATGACAGTTTCAGATGGATGTGTGACCTACAAACTTATGTCATCCAAGTTATTTGCTGTTTAACAAAAATTTCAAAAAAGCCTGTATTAGAATACATGAGCCCTGGCTGGTGTGGCTCAGTGGATTGAGCACCAGCCTGTGAACCCAAAGGTCACTGGTTTGATTCCCCAGTTAGGGCACACGCCCGTGTTGGAAGCCAGGTCCCCAGTTAGGGGTGTATGAGAGGCAACAGGCACTTTGATGTTTCTCTTTCTGCCTCCCTTCCCCACTTTCTAAAGATAAATAAATAAAATCTTTTTTAAAACTTAAAAATACATGAGCAGAAACTACTGTAATATATTACAGCACAAAATTCAGTAATAGGAAGCCTACCTAGAGACTTTATTACTTCAAATTTTATAAGCAGGTCACTGAACGTTGTTAAACTCATACAATCTTATGATATAGACCCTGAGGGCTGAACTACAGTGAAAGTCAATGTATATTGTTCAAATTGTTTCTATCATGCTTGATATTATCATTATAGTAAGAGTCTATTTATTCATTCTATTTATGCAAACACTTTAAACTCAATGTTAAAAGAAAATCAAACTCTTTGGAATCTCTTTCTTTCTGAAAACTAACTTCTCCAATCTGAAATGACACATATTCATTGTAGACAGCCTAAATGGGTAGGAAGAAAAACAAAAATCACTCATAATTCTACCATCCAGAGATAATTCACTTTGATGATATTAATGCCTTTTATCTATTTTTATTTGTTTATTTTAAAGGGTTTACTTACAACAAAATAGTATCACATAATATATACAATTTGATAATTACTTGCTTAATATTTAGAAATATTGGGAACACAATTCCTTACCTAACTTTTTTTTTTTTTTTAAAGGTTTTATTTCATTATTTTTAGAAAGAGGGGAAGGGAGAGAGGCAGAGAGGGAGAGAGACATCAATGTATGGTTGCATTTCACCTGCCTCCAGCCACAGACCTGACTGGAGACCTAGTTTGCAACCTGGTTATGTGCCCTGGCTGGGGAATCGAACCTGCGACCTTAGGGTTGGCAGGCCGGCACCTTAACCACTGTGCTACCAGCCAGGGCTTTCCTTACCTAACTTAAACAATATATTTTATTACTGCTTGTATTTGGTATTAATTATTTAATTAATACTCCATTTTTGTAACATTTGGGTGTTTGTTTTTGTTACCATAAATAGTGCTGTCATCTTTGAGCTAGTTTGTGTTTATATTTGTGGCTTTTTTTTTTTTTTTTTCAATAAGATTTTATTATTTCCAGAGAGAAGGAAAGGAGAGAAGCAGAGAGGGAGAGAAACATCAATGTGCGGTTGTCTTCTACTTGCCTCCAGCTACAGATCTGGCTGAAGACCTGGCTTGCAACCTGGTTATGTGTCCTGGCTGGGAATCAAACCAGCAACCTTTGGGTTTGCAGGCCAGCACATATTGCGGCCATTTTTAACGTTTTCTTTCTTATGTTTCAAAATTAATGTATATGTATCTTTATTGGTTTGGTACTACTTTTAAAATACTGTATTGAAGTTAAAACACATACACAAGCATATTGTATGGAATCTAAATTATACAAAGGAGTATTTGGCCATTTTAATTAAAGGTATTATTCAATTCTGTTCTTTTTGGTCTGAAAATTAAGTTGCAGAGGAAAGGGTGAAGCAATCAATGTCACTTGACTGTTTCATAGACTTCTAAGAGGAACCCAGTGTAGAATGTCCTCTAGAGGCAATTTTAATTTTGTTTAAGACTGTTTCTAGTTGTATCAATAAAAGCTAATTGTTTGAGAAGTCATGCAGAACCTTTGAAAATGACCACAAACTGTACCGATCTCAATAATTCTACTGAAAGACAAATCATATGAATTGATCTCAACTAATTAGAATCCTTTGACAGAATGTCAAGAAATGATTTAATATACATATGACATAGAGCAAGGTATACATATCTGTATTATAACTCTGACTTTAAACAAAATGTTTATAGAGCCTTATGAAAGCCTTAGACCCAGCATTAACCAAAGGAAGAGTAAAAAGCAAGATAAATATTGTGTTAGTATGAAACTATGATCTAAGGTTTTCATCTATTCAACTACATTCATCCTTTAGCAAATGAATACAGTTTGTGCAAGGCCTCTAACAATAGGGTAGCAGATGATGGGGCTCAGGTCATGTGCCCCCAAATAGGACAGTTTGGAATACTGAGCTTCTTAAGCCAAAGTAATTCGAGAAATGGTGTGTATAGGAGTGGTTTTCTGACCTTACCCCAAAATAAGACATAAAAACTTGATATGAGAGGTGTCCTTATACCCCAAGAAAAAGAGCACCCCTACCTCCAAGACACAAAGAGGAATCTGAACAAAAAGCCTTGCTCTTTCCCTCAGTTTACTTTGTTTATTCCTTTATTTTGTTGTTCTATTACATATTTTTCCCATAACTCTCCACTCTTCGTTAAACCTAGCATAAAAACATTCAGGTTTAACTACTTCTTTAGGTCTCTATTTTCTTATGAAGGTTTCCATGACATGTAAAAGCTGTAATAAATTTGCATGCTTTTCCCTTGTTAATCCTGGCTCTACTGTCCTTTCTTTTTCCTCTCTCTGCTCCTTTCTCAATCCAAGCCCGTGACCCTGGCAAAGAGGCCAGTCATATGCCTTCCAAAAAGCCTAAGCATGTCTACTGTTCTTCATGAGGAAGTCTTGACTGCCACATGGTTTCACGTATTTCCACTTGCTTGCTGAGGCCCTGCAATTGAGGATATTTATATAGTTTATAGTTTTCAATGCCAAAATCAGTAGCTCAATCATAGGTATCCTCAGAGAGCACTAACATTTCTTCCAGCATCTCTCCTGTGGGTGTTACAATCTATGCCAAGACAACCAGCTCTTGTCACGGTACTGGCCCCAGTGTTGCTTATGTCTTGTACCCTCAATGTCCCATGGCCATTTCAACAAAGTATCTCTTTCTGGGACTTAATCTTTCATTATCGTGCTCAAGTAAGGTATGATTCCTTCCAGAGGGAACCAGCTGACACAATCTGAATTGTATTTGAACTCGTACCTTTACATTCTGTCCCGTAAACTTCCAAGCTCTGTTCTAAAGTGATATAATTTTAGAGTAAGTCATAATCCAGAAGCTTCTCTAACTTGTACTCTAAAGTTCCTCTGATAAGCTTACATTTCTAGGTTTCCAGCTGCATCTCCATCTTAGTGTAAACACACTTCAGGCTCAAATTGGAGCATCTGGTACCTATACAGTTGTTGGTCATTATTCAGAACTCTTGGGGACATGCTGCTATTGCAGTCCGATACAATATACTCTACTACCTGGAAAGTATGCTGCTATTTTCTATAAAATTCTATCTGATGGTAACATCTGCTGTCCCTTAGGCTGCTTTAGCCTTCCAGACACTATTCCCTCCTGTTTTCCAATTCCCTGCCACCTCTTTGATGATCATTCTCAGTCATCTTCCTCTCTTCCTCTTCCATAATTTTGTTCTCTTTTATTTTTATATTTTATTATCATTCTGCATGTGCTTTCTTAGTGGTTTGTAGACATGTGCCACTTTATGTGCTGCTTATATGCTGAAAACACTGGGTGAAGACTCACAGAACCTGAGTTTGGTTCCCTTTTATTTGTTAATTGGTGTAATGGCCCAGGGAAGCTCCTTCAACTTTCCTGTCTTCTGTTTTCTCATTTGCATAATAAGGGAATTTGGAGCAATGAAAACTAAGGACATTTAAAATCTATAGTTACATTGAACCAACTATTTTTATATACAACACATAATTTGATAGTAGATTCTGTAAGAGTATAACATGATATTTTTAACCGATGACTGTAAAATTAATGTCTTAATATATTTCACCTTAAATCTACAGGAATGATACAGACAAAACATAGTTTACAAAGATAAAAATACCACTTTAAGACACAGAGCATTTGTGAACCCAAAGGTTGCTGGTTCGATTCCCCTGCCATGGCACACAACCAGGTTGCAAGCCAGGTCTCCAGCCAGGTCCATAGCTGGAGGCAGGTGAAAGGCAATCATACATTGATGTTTCTCTCCCTTTCTTCCTCCCTCCCTGCCCTTCTCTCTAAAAATAATGAATAAAATCTTTAAAAATAATAAAATAAAATAAGACACAGAATGAACAAGACTATACTTTTGTCCATAGGAGGATCTACAGTTACACAGTTTGTTCACCAGCCCTGATCCTCATCACCATTTCCACTTTCACCACTGCTCAGATAGATGTGGAAATGATCTCCCTTCTACTACCCTTCCCCCAAGGACAGCAATGACTATTCATTAAAGCTCTACTCAGAGTTTTACATGGTCTCTCACTTCATCCCTGTGACAAGCATGAGAAGTAGGTTATTACCCTTTTTTTATAGATAAGGAACTATCAGGTCAAACAGATTGAATGACTTGCTCTAGGACATAATAGACTAAATGACTTGCTCCAAGACATACCACATGTGAACTAGGATTCAAAATCCTACTTTGCTTATCTGGTTTCAAGGCATCTGCTTTTTAAGATATGCCATTAGAGGTTAAGGATAAAGCATGGTCTCTTTCTTCTGGAAACTAACAAATTAGAAAATGAAATACAAGTAAAGATCAAAATGCAATCTAATGATGTCAATATTTAATAGAGGTTTGCAGCAAATGTATCAGGTGAGGGTGAGGTGATCATTTCTTCCTAAAGTAGTAACATTTAAATGGCTTGAAGAATAAGTAGAATGCTGACAGATGGCTGGTGGAAAGGGATAAAACAAAACAGATGGATTCAAGGATAAGCAATTTCCAGATGTGGTTTAAATTTAAAATGTACAATTCTGAAAAGGTAGATTGGGATGATATAGTGAAAAATGTTTAAAGTGGTATGCTAACAAGTTTGATGTTTATTATGCAGGACAAAAAAGAAGATAAATCAAATGTTTGCTCATTTGCATAGAACAATGTCTTTTACCTATTCTAAGATATTTAGAAGCTATTTGGTTATTTTGTCTTTTTTATCTTTACATTTTCCATGGGGCCTGGAGTGGTCTCAATTTTGAAGACCTCTGCTAACTATCTTATTAACTATTCAGCACATGTAAGATCTTGGATAAAGTTTTAATTCACTTAAAATGTGTAGCAGTATCAACCGTACTTTTGTAATAATAGGATCTTTAGTAGACACCAGTTCAAGAATTTTAAAAAATGACAACTTCTCTAATGTTTTCTCTGGCTTAAATAATGTACTTGAGGCATCACATATTCTTGGATTCTGTCTTTTAGTATGATATTTTAAGTTCTGTTTTATCACCCATAATTTAAAATAATTGGTAGATTATCTTGCAGTTAATTAGATGTTGATGCCATTGTACTGAATATAATCTTTCTGAAGATAAATTCTCACTCACTACCATAATTGCCTCTGGGTTGCTAAAATACTGTTGTTTAGCATTTTAATTTTTTTATGATTTCATCTGATTGTGAACATATTGTTCTTAAACTCAATTGTGTTTTTGAGAGAAAAGCAGTTATTTGTAAATCACACAACATTTGGAAACTTTCAAATTCTTCGTAATAAAATATTAGCAATGTGAGGACAGCTAGTAATGAGGCCTTTATTCAAGAACACTCAAAATCCCAAGGGTCTATTATTATTTCACGAAAATACCCTTAACCAAGAATTGGACTCATTCAAAATGCACTTCTTTGTGCAAAATATGGAGGAGCTATGCAAAAGACCTTATCTGTTGCATGCATCAACATTTCAAGTTATTCTCAATTTTGAATTTATTAAACCCTCACATTTTTGCAGCAGCTACTGTTTATATTTGCTTTCCTTCCTCACTTTGTGCTCTAAGCTTTGCCTCTGCTTTGGTAACTTCACAGTGAAGGGCAATAGATTATGTCACCACCTCCTAATATGCCACTTTGATGCAAGGATTATTTTGAGTTGAAAGCAACTGAGAAGAAGCAGATAAAAGAAAAGTTGTCTCTCCTTTCCCATTTTGTCTAAAAGCAGAGTATAAGTTTACAAAGGTGTTTCTCCTACCCTCTCTACCAGTAAGGGCAACAGTTAATTCCCCATCCACCTGAAGAAGGCACCAGAGGAATGTACATTAACAAGCTTTACTAACTAGTCTTCTCTGCCATTGGAAGCCTAAGACTGCTTTCCTTTGTTCTGTCATTGCTCCATAAATTCACTGTTCTTTGTTGAATTCTAAGCTACCTCAAGGAGTTACTCATTTTCCCCTGTGTATCTCCCTCCTATGTATATGTATACATCTATTAATCAACTTACTTTTTTTTTCTTTTGTTAATTTGCCCCTATTATAGGTGTCTCAACTAAGAACTCAGTTATAGAGAAAAGTATTTTCCTCCCTACATCATCTCAAATTCCTCAAAGAAATAACAAGTTTTCAGTTAAGTGGTGTACCCAAATCTAGCAGCTCTACTACATCCTTTGAGACTGGTATTTATAATATCAACCTTATTACAAACAAGACCCCCCCCCAAAAAATAAAAAAAAAATCCTAGAAAGCATTGTACATAACAAAGAGAATAATGTCTTTTTTGGTGTTAATTTATGAAAAGGGAGTAGACCACCTGCTGCTATCATTTTAGGGCTAAGCTCTGATCAAATGTTTTCAAAGATTTAATTTATTTATTATTTTAAAATTATTTTATTTATGTTTAAATAGAAGGGTAAGGAGTTGGAGGGAAAGAGAAATATTGATGCATGACAGAGAGGCATTGTTTAATTGCCTCTTGCATGTTTCCCAACCAGGACTAACCTAAAACCTAGGCATGTGTCCTGACCAGAAATTGAACCAGTGGCCTTTCACTTTGCAACACTCAATTAACTGAGCCATGACAGTCAGGGCTATTTATTTATTTTTAGAGAGAGGCAAGGGAGAGAGAAAAGACAGAGAGAAATGTTGATGTGTGAAACATAGATCAGTTGCCTCTCAAAACCCAGGCATGTGCCTTGGTCAGGAATCAAACTGCTATATTTCACTTTCCTGTATGACACTCAACCAGCTGAGTCACGCAGGTCAAGGCAGCTCTGCCCAAATTTGACCTAAGTTTTCTGAAATTATAATGATAAGAATAGAATTGTGAACCTTCAAGTAGTTGGCCTCAAATTAGGTAGCTGATGCAAGGACAGGAAGAATCTGTAAAGCTCTCCTAGAGCATAAAAAGTAAAGCGAACTTGGACAGGCTATAGGTACCTGGCCGTGTTAGTCAAGAATGAATGATAGAGGGTGTACTGTTACATTCTGCTAATTGTTCTGTCCAAAATTGAGGGTAAAGGCACGTGCCCTTTGCATAGGAAATGATATTTTATTCCAAAACCAGTGAGATTTCCCAGACATGCACACTTAAGAAAAAAAATCAAATTAATGGGTGGATATCAGACCAGAGGAATTTCTCTGTCTAGGCATGGCTGGACTTTCCTCTGCGTCAGCTAGGGAGATAGCCTAGGGGTTAATCTTATCCCCAGAGCTCTGGAACGCTGAGTCTTGGAGGTAAGCAACTTAGCAACTTTGAGCAGGCTGATGTCAGCCCCATAGGTAACTCTTGGACATAAAGCCTCCTTTGTTCCACTGTGTATATAAGACTGCCCTTGCTGTAAGCTCAGCACGCACTACTGTTTTGGGAGAGTGGAGGAACAGTGAGTGCATGGCAATGCTGGCCCCAGCTGAATAGAAGCAGGAGAGTGGGTGTAGTGATACCCGGACTCTCTGTGTCATTAACGTAAGTGCAGCTGTGACAAGAGAAGGCCAGCTGTATGTGAGGATGCCGACAGTCTTGACTGCCTGGCCGGGTGGTTGTGGTTGTTAGCCTGCCACTACAATAAAGCTTGCAAACCCTCCTAAAGGCTCAGAGCAAGTTCTTCATTCCCAGGCCAGGGCCCTCCCCACTATCATCACTTAATGGTCCAGCACTCAGCAAGAACAGACCCATGGGACCTGACATCTGTCACCGTGAATAGGATAGCAAGGTGCTAGGACCTGAGAGTGGAAAAGGAAATATTTGGAAAATGGGGGCCTCATCAAGAATGGAATTGAGATAAATATTTTTCCTGTTTACCAGGGCAGTAGAGCAACATGGACTCAGCATTCCCTCAGGGTAGTGTGTAGATATGGGAAGGAGGTGGTGTGGTTCATCTTGGAGGCCCAGGACTAGGCCAAGCACAAACACAATTTCAGCAGCACAGACTATCATGGTGGCCTGATTGCTGGGGTGGGGGTGGGGGGGACTGGGGAGAGGACTTGAGCAAGTTCTCTGTGCTTATGCCAGATGGCCCCTTGGGGGCTTCGGAAGCCCTGAGTCATGCCTCTTAAAAAAGTTCTGGTCCTACAACTGTCAAAATTTGACATTTAAAAGAAATATCTTCTCACTTCATAGGCTGTAATGGTCAGGAAAGAGTGAGCACCTGCTCTAAATTTTTAAATAGGCAGTTTGTGATAAAATATAAGTTCCAGTGAAAAGATATTTTTCTAGGTTTTGTTTACTGCTATAATTTGTGTGTAGACCAAAGTCTGGCACAATGTGAATCTCAAAGAATATTAATAAATTCATGTTATTTTATTTAACCCTTACAACAATTCTAAAAGAAGCTTTTCCTATCCTTATTTTACAGATAAAGAAACAAGATGGAAAAGTTAACAGAACTGCCAGGGCCCCCGCAGTTTCAGAGGGAGAAAGAAGCAAGTCTAGTCTTGAACTTGGATCTCTTCATTACTTTTACACAGCTACAACCATTTCAATATAGTATGGATCCCTAAAACATAAACTAAAACTTTGACAATAGAAGTTTTAAGTTCCAAAAGCAGTTTACATTTGCATTCTGTATTTATAGCCATTGTTCTGAATTGAAATATACTTTTTTTCTCTCTTAGAAGTACCAAGGAAATTAAAATAAATGGGCAACACTCACTAATGTGAAATTAGAACCATTCTCCTTCCAGTCAGTTAAAAATCAAAGGCACAATATGCAATACGGCAAGGAAGAATGGCCGGAAGGAGGAGGGAAAGCCAACAAATACTAAAGCCAATTTATTACTCCAATAAATGTCAAGGCAGTAATTGTGTGGGACATGGATTAATACTGAAAAGAACGGATTTGTGTCATTCTTAAAATATAAATATGAGTGCTTTTGACCACAGAGTTAATAAAAGTATGTTGTCCACAGTGACTGGTAATTGATGTGGAACAGTTACCTTTATGTTAACCTGTAAATGGTAGAAACAAAGCCTCCACGGAGGGGGTTATTCACACATAAATTGTATTTAATAGTTTCCTGTTAATGTGTTCTATTTTTAGAATGAAAGTCTAGCCAGGTTATAGGAGAGATGCTCTTAACTCCTTTACTGCTATCAGGCTGACCAGTAATTGAATCCGTTACAGATAAATCCCCTTTGATCTTGAAGGCTGAGATTTAGATTTTACCTTCTTGTCCCATCATCAAATTTCAGACATGGTATTAATTTTTCTAGCCTTTTATATTTCAGTGGAAGCCTAATGGCACTAAATAAAATTCTTAGAATTGAAAATGCAATGAGTCATCAACAAACTCATCAATTTTCATACAGAAACAAGAAATTTTGATGAATCTCAACTTTAATTCCATTATTCAAGTTTTTCACTCAACATTTCACCTGCTATAAAACATTTAACTAATATGCAATTCAGATGTCATGTAAAATCTGTCATAAGAAAAATTGCGATCAGATGTAAATAATCAAATTAGAAAGAAGTGTAATGTATAAAATAGACAATATTATGCTTAGATGCTTTAACAGAATTATTACTAAAACATTTAAATAATATTTAATTCTATTGAAAAGCATTTTATGTCTTTGTATTTTTATGTTGTGAATTTTAATAATCAGATATTTTGAAAAATAGTGCCAGTATTTGGGTTCAACATATTGAAAGGACTACCTCTTTGAATAACTTCAGTGATTTTTCAGAACGTGATTTACATGCAATTGGCAAATTACAAGCTACATTAGACAGATCTATACTCATTTAAAGGGAGCAAATGGCTAATTGCATTCATGCTCATTTGAACTTCAGAGACTAAATTGATCTTAAGCTTTACAGAATTTGTCTTCAGAGGTATTATGTTTTGATTAAAAATAGTATTTTAGATTCTATTTTTAAGCCTTCTTTAAAGCTGTCATTCCACATTCCATAAAATACTCACAAAAAGTTGATACTGAGTTAGAGGGGAAATAGCTCTTTGTCAACTCTAAAAAATTGTCCATATTCCACCAGTCCAGTCAGTAAGGTCCTCTGTAATCCCAACCTTTTCTAACCTCACTAGATATCCTCTTCATGTAGCATCACCCCAGATCTGTGTCCTATTCTCTCCCTGCAGGTACAACTCTGATCTTGCTCAAATGACAAACGCTCTCTACCTATGAAACTCCTACTCATTTGTTATGCTCAGCTCTCTTCTGTTTCCTAGTTAGAATTAATCACTCTTATGTTTCTCAATTCTCCTATGGAATTCAGCTAACCATATTTTATTTTCTTAGTATTTAACCTATATATTTAGAACATGCAACTTCCAGTCATTAACAACTAAATAATAAGTTTCTTTAGGAAGCGACTATGTATACTTAATGGTTAAGGATATGGGCTCAAAAATTAAATACTGTGATTCATGGTCCAAAACTCCACCAATTTCTAGCACAGCGAATACGGCAAAGTTATGTACCACCTCCAAGCCTTTTTTCTTCCTCCATAAAATTATAGTATCTGCTTCATAAAGTTTTATAAAGATTTAAATAACAAATGCCTCTTCTAATGCATTTGTCATTGTACCTAAAATATAACTAACATTCAATAGATGTTAGATAAATAGTATTATGTGGCATTTTTCATAGTGGTGCTTAGAACATAACAGAGCAGAGTCTCAATACTGTTAGATGAATGACTAAATAAATTAATGAAATGGAGTCAATCACTGAACATATAATAATGTGAAAGGACCTTAACTTTTATGAAGAAATTTGCTTCCTCATTGCGAAGCTCATTATATTGGGAAGCTACGTCTCTGGTCCTTTTACCTTACATTAATCTGGGTTTCCCCCTAACTCTACAGATCACAAGCTGTACTGTACAATTAGAATCAGTATTTGGAAAACATTCAGAACATGCTGTCGTCCTCCAATGACGGGCAGGTCTGTACAAGCAAACCTTAGTGGCTGCCTGAAGAACAAAGAATGAATCACTTGTATTAAGATGCAAGCCAGGTCTTCACAGATTACCAGGTCCATAGCTGGAGGCAGGTGAAAAGCAGCCATACATTGATGTTTCTCTCCCTCTCTCCCTTTCCCTTTGTCTAGAAATAATAAATAAAATCTTAAAAAAAGAATTAAATTAAAAAAAAAAAAAAAAAAAGATGCTAAGGCAAGAGCATAGGTGAGGATCAAACAGAAGAGTACCTGAGGAAAGAAATGCTAAGGTTAGAGGTTTTTCCCATCTGCCTTAATTTTCTGCAAAATTAAGCATCAATATAACCTTATTGAAAAAAAAGTCCCTGCCTATGGGACACATTAGGCTTGGCCATGTGACAGGTTTTGGCCAATGGAATATGAGCAGTAGAGAGATATATGCCACATCAAAGCAGAAGCTTTAAGACATGTTGTGTGGTCCTTTTATGATCTGTCTCCTATCCCTGACATTTGCCTGGGAGAAATAAGGAGAAAATGAAATAGAAATACTGCTGAACTACAACCCTTATTGTTGCAAGAATGGAGATTTGGGAAATCATTACCACAGCAAAACACAGCAAAAGCTGATTCTTCTGGGATTCATTAATTTTTCTCTCCTCACCTCACCCAGTGGGTTCTGTGTCCTTTGCATTTTTATCTTATGGGTGCCCATTCGCATTAAGAATTTAACATATTTTACCTTACACAAAATGCACAGATAACTTCTTAATACATATAGTAGAATTTTCTTAAGTCACCTTCATTTATTCAACTCTGTTGATTAATCAAGGCTTTTTGTTACCTTTGTAAACATACTGACTGCTTTTCAACACTTACAGAATCTGGGAGGCAGTAGGAGTCTCTCTGATTCACTGATTTGCTTTTGTTTCCACAAGTGGAGTTATCTGCTTGACAAAATTGTTCCAGACATTTTTTTTTTCCTTTTATCAATGAGCAATTTTCTTCAAGGTACTTGAAATAGAGGGTGTCTCTTTTTAAAGTATATGATTGTCTAACCACTAAGCTGTACACTTGAAACTAATACAAAATAATAGTGGATATGAACTATAAATGAATAAAATTAAAACAGAATGGGAAATGATAACCTGTTTTAGTTATAGCATGGTCCTGTCAAGGACATGAGAAATGTATATAATTGTGCTAGGCCTGCCATAACAAATATCACAGATTGCATGGTTTTAAAAGTAGAATTGTATTTTCTCACAATTCTGAGGTCTAGACATCAAAAATCAAGATGTCAATGTCACCAAGTTTGGATTCTCCTGAGGCCTCTCTCCTTGGCTGGCCCAAAGCCTCTTTCCCATTGTGTTCTCACATGGTTTTTCTTCAGTGCAAACACATCCATGGTGTCCCTTTGTGTGTCTTGACCCTTTTCTCTTATAAGGCCACCAATTCTATCAGGTTGGGGCTCCACCCTAATAACCTAATTTTAACTTAATTACCGATTTCAAAAGACCTATGTCCAAAGCCCTGCCTGGTGGCACAGTGAATAAGGTCCCAGCCTGCAAATCCAAAGGTTGCTTGTTTGATTCCCAGCCAGGGCACAAAACCAGGTTGCAAGTCAGGTCTCCAGCCAGATCCCCAGCTAGAGGAAGGTGAAAGGCAACCATACATTGATGTTTCTCTCCCTCTCTGCCTCTCTCCCTTCCCCTCTCTCTGAAAAATAATAAATCAAGTATTTTTTAAAAGACCTATGTCCAAATATAGTCACAATCTGAGACACTGAGGGCTAAGGCTACAACTTATGAATTTGAAGGTGGAGGGTACAATTCAGTTCATAATAAGGTGAGTGGAGAAGTGAGGTAGAAGCTGATTGACAACTAAAAGGAACTGAAATTCTGAGATCGGGAGAGGAAGACACATTTAGAACTGATTTAGATAGTGTTTGTGTGTGAGCTGTATTGGATTAGGAGAGAGATTGAACAGAACTTTTCAAATATAGGCCACTGAGGACCTCATTAAAGAGAATGTCAATTGGAATGGAGGGAAGGAGGTACATGTGGGAGAAAATGTGAGACAATAAATAATGAAAAAAAAATATGACTGATTTTATTTTTGTGACTAGATGTGTATATCCTGATGACAAGAAAAAGGTAAAACTTTTGACAAGAATAAAAATAGGAGACTTGAAAACAGAAATAGAGTTTAGAAAAGTAGAAAGAGATCCTAGAGTGAGCTATAAAATCATAGGAGGAAGTTTAAAAAGTCAATGGGATCTTTCAAACTGTTTATGGAGAAAACAAGAACAAATCTGAGACAAGTCATTAGATTTGAAAAATATTGATAATCTCAGTGGTTCCTAGTCTAGCACAATGGATTGAAAATATTGATAATCTTTTCCAATAGTCCACATTATGAAGGAGAAGAATGTAGAGGCTAAAGAAGGAAGCTTGATTGAATATTACAAGGGAGGGTAAAAATAAAGGTCTTAAATATAGTAAAAAAATGAAATAAAGCTAATTTTGTTAACTATTTGGTCATTTAATTTTTAGAAAGGCATAAGATAGAAACTATCATAATCCTTAATATATAGATAAGGATAATGAAACCCATGTGAGTAAAGTATTGTATCTAAGGTGAACAGCTAATGAATCAAAGAGCCAGATTTGACCTCTGGCATTTCACTCCAGAGTGCACATATTCAACTATTGTTTATTTGTTTCCTTGTATACATTTAGCTTTATGAAAAAAATAAAACTGATTAAAGGTGCCAAGGAAACCATAAACAATTTGATATGCCCAAGCTGAGCAAGGCATGAGCTTGTGAGGGGTTGGGGGGTTGTGTGCTGAGACTACCACACATGCAGCAAAGGGCTTACGCTGAGTACTAATCAAAAATAAAACAGGTGTAGCTTGATAAAATAAGTACAGCTTATGTATTTGGACTTCGTAATTGAAGTTGTTTCCTAAGGGAAATAGTCATAAATATTACAGTTCACTGGTACTTTCATTCAACAAATACTTACACTGCCTTTTAGGCACTTAGACTAAAATCTAAAGATAAAATTAGATAGAAATACTATAGACCTGGTCCCATATCTTATGGATTTTTCTAGCCAGTAACACTTAAAGGGATTGTCAGCAATTTGATAAAGAATTGAGTTAGCTACTTAATATCAGAGGTCATAGATTATAATAAAACTATCTTCATTATTAATGGGACATACAATTCAAGAAAAGTCATTATACCTCTGATATCCCCATTTGTCCATCAATGAAATAGAGATCAAATTATAACAAACTATTATATCCTTTAATAAAAGGTACAGGGGAGAGGTTAGGCAATAGTAATAAATGAAGATAGCATATAATACTATTTAATAAGAAGAAGCCTTCATTTTATTTTCATTAGGGATATATTCATTATTGGATTTGACCCAGGCACACTTATTATTTTAAATACATTGAATAATCTTTAATGCTTTCATCTTTTTCTCTATAAGTAATAAAGCTGTAATTTGTAAAATCAGAAGTTAATTAAATAAAAAATCTTACAGTAAAATAATGTTATGATTAATATTTAACACAAACATAATTTAAGACATTGTTATGACTCCCACAATGTCCATACTTCATCCTTTTTCTATATAGGCTTTCTCTCTGTTTAAACAATAGCTATTAATACTTGGACCTGAATTATTTTCTGACCAAATTTCTATATGTTGAAATCTGGATGATTATTATTCATATTAAATGCAAAGTATAAATAATTTTTCTATTGCTTATAAATTAGCATCTTTGCATTCAGAAAGTAACAAACTGAACAGGAACCAATATAGATTCACATAGAATCCTCTTCCAAGCTTAACTATTTTATTCAGTATAGTAACTATGTTTGTAAATCAGAAACCAAGAATATCTTGACTTCAACAGAGCAGTCTCTTAGGTTTGACTGTTTTGGTCAGTTACTTAAATAAGGATTTTGAAAGCTATATAAAATCTACTGATGACACAAGACATGGAGGGATAACTAATATGAGAAGTGACAGAATCAAGATTTGAATTTTTCTTGACAAATACTAATGAGCTAGTTCTAAACCCAAACAATTGATAATATGAACATTATATTTTCACTTTCAAAAATTCAATTGCACAAGCCTAGCATGGTCCAGAAAATTTTTGGCAAGAATTCATGAAAGTATCCTGATAGTTTTGGTTAAATTTTAAACAAATGTTTCTAAATTATTTTAATAGAGGTATACTAATAACAAAGCTTATCTTTAGGCTACACAAATCAAGTAGTTTCCAGATCACAGGAAGTGATCATTGCTTGCAGATCTGGTACTTGATTTAATTCTGAGAGCCATATTTTAAGTGATGTTGAAAATCAAACCCTCATGCAAAGACACAGAAAAAGAAATTGCAGAACTGACTGTGAACTACTTTAGGTCATTTATAAGGTCTATTCCATCATTGAAATTCTGTGATTTCATGCAAAGAATGAACTAGTGCAGAGCAAGCTTGTATCAAACAAATTCCATCAAATACTGCAATATAATCTTTGATTATATACTACAAGTACTTCTAAAATCTGAGTTTGCATCAAAATTATTATTATCTTTCCCAGTTTAACTGAAAAACAATACCAATTTTTATCACATTAACTCAGTTTATCCTTTAAGCTTTATAGGTGAAATAAGCAAATACATTTTTTCTTCCAGAGCTTTTTTTTTTTTTAACAAACTCTTATTTTACATTGAAATTTACATGAAGAGATATATGAAACTTAAAAAGTAATCTTTTTGTATCCTTGCAGGAAAAAATCTATTAGATGAAAAGTATTTAAAATTGTTTTCAGTTAAGTTTTAGGATATGAAAGAAAGGGTTGCCAAATATCATTTTGTTTTAACATATATCTACTGTGGAGTACTCACCAGGCTCAACTCCACAATTTAGAGCAGTGCTTCTTAAATTTTAATATGCATACAGTACACCCACAGATCTGGTCTCAAATCTTAAATTATGCATTTCTAGCAAGACCTCTGGTGATATTGATGCTGTTGGTCTACTCATTGACTAGCAAGGAGTTAAAGAACTCTGCTTTACTCTGATATCAATTATTCTAAAGCAGTTCCCACTAAATATATCATGTAAAAATAAAAGCAGTTATTTTTAAGAAAAGGAAAATAACCTTTGCAATTTTCTCTTCCTTGCAAGTTCTTAGTACATGTGATACTATTCTTCTGAATAGTCACTATTACTCCTTTGAAACATTAAGGGATTCATTACACCTCCCCCACCTCAAAACGCAAGTCCTTTTCTATGCACACAGGCTCACAAACTTGTCTCATTCAGTCCTTGCCACTCCAGCTTCACTTGGATTTAAATTCTTGCTACTTCCTTTTGATTTTGTTATACTCTTTTCACAGACCGTTGGGATTATTGGGGAGTGAATGCTACTATCTTTTCAAATTTTATATTCTGAAATATTACCCTCCAATGTGTTGATATTAGGAGATGGGACCTTTTGGTCATAAGGGTGGAGACCTCTTGAGTGGGATTAGTACCCTTATAAAAGTCATCAGAGAGCTTGCCTCCACTTCTGCTCTCCATTGTGTAGAGCCTGTAGGGCCATCACCTGAATTTCACCTTGCTGACACTCTGATTTTGAACTTCCAATCTCCAAAATATAATTTTTGTTCTTGATATGACATCCATTTTCTGATATTTTGTTATAGCAAGCTGAACTAAGACAGAAATTCTCATATACTTCTTTAATCTCTTTTTACTAAAAGTATTGACATTTTGTGGGTAAATGAATTGCTCAAAAAAATTTATCCTAACCTACCTTGAAATCTGAACCTATAAATGAACATCAATTTGCTATGCTAGTTATGCCTCTGACCCTAACAAAGCCATGAATGAGTAAAGTTGGGGCAACATTGACACACCCTATTACACCTACTTTCACTGTTGCCCTAAACTTCTTACTAACAAGTAGCAAAAAAAAATTGCTTCCCTCACCAGACAAAAAAATACAATAGTAACTCACTGTGGCTATTAAAATCTGTCTGCTTTTTAGGAATGAAGACTCAAGGTCTAAGTTTATACATCCTTCTACTTAGTGATTTTACCTAGACCAGCAGTTCTCTACTTGCAGTGCCATCAGAATCACTTGGAAAGTGTTAAAAAAAAAAAAAAAAGACTAATTCCTGGATCCTCACCTTCAGAGGTCCATTCCATGTTTCTGTTTATTTATTCCATGTTCATTGCAAAAGCCCTCTTTTTTATGTGACATTTTTAAATTTATATCATGGCATTTATTTCATATCAGGATTTTTCAACCCCAGGAGTATGGCATTTGGGACTGAAAAGATCTTCATTATGGGTCTACTCTACATTGAAGATGTTTAACAGCATCCTTGGCCTCTGTGAGTAGATGCCAGTGGCACTCCCCATTTTTACATAAAAAAATATTTCCAGACATTGCCAACTGTCCCTTGACAAGAAAAATCATGTTGAGAACCACTGCTGTACATCGTTATCATTGTCACATTTCCACTACCACCACATTCACTATGACGTTCCATGTGCAGATATATTATCTGCTAAACAAAGATAATGTATATCATTTAATCCTCAAAATGTGTTATGAGGTAAATGCATACTTTACTTATGAGGAAACAGAAGGTAAAGAGATAGAAAGATGGTACAAAAATTGCCCGAAGTCCCAACCTGCAAACTGGTGGATACAGAATACAAACTTATATCTATCTGATCTAGATTCTAGGGTCTGAGTAATATACCCCTACTGTGTATATATATATATAAGAAAGTTGTATTTAGTCAGCACTATATACAGAGAGCTGTATATGGTCAGCTCTGTGGAAGCTTATCACATAATGGTTTATCCTCAACTCCTTGCACATAAAAGATATTGGTTAATATTTATCATAAAATGGTTTGTAACAATGAGTTCATGATTTTCACTCAAAGCTAACTTCAATTTTTCTGTATTTTTCACAGGCATCCCCATCTTTCTTCTCTCTCTGGTCCTGAGTTGTCCCTTACCCTCTCTTTTGCTAACCCATTTGGTACTTAGTCTTGGAAGTCCATCAGTTTTCCCACTCATCTCACCTCACCTCAGATCTGACCTTCTTCAGTGGCCTTTAGAAAAGTGAACATACTTTATTTGAGAAAAGTTTGGTTCACATAAAAATTGAGTGGAAAGCACAGAGGATGTCCATATGTTCCTTATCTCTGTACAGGCACAACTTTCCACACTATCAATGTCCCCACTAGAATGGCACATTTGGTACAATTAATGAACCTACATTTGACATATTATTATCACCTCAAATCCATCGTTTGATGTTGTACATCCTATGGGTTTAGACAAAAGCATAATGACAGTTATCTACCCATTATAATAACACTTATAGGTCTATTGTCTTTTAACAATTCTCTCTAGTCCCTGTGTTTTCCCTTTTAGACACACATTCCACTTCAATAAGGATAAGTTATTTATTTACTTTTATTTTATCTATGTTTAGTTTATTTTATTGCATATTTTCCATTACCGTTTATTCCCCTTTTACCATTGTCTGTCTCCACCTACCACTTCCCCCACAATCATCACACTGTTGCACACCACTTTCATTTCAGCATTATTTACAGTCGTTAAAATATGAAAGCAGCCCAAGTGTTCATCAGTAGATGAATGGATAAAACAGCTATGGGACATTTACACAATGAAATGCAATACTACTCAGTCATAAAAAGTAAGAAATGTTACCCTTTGCAGCAGCATGGATGGACCTGGAGAATCTTATGCTAAGTAAAATAGGCCAGTCAGAGAAAGGCAAATACCATATAATTTCACTCATATATAATCTAATGAACAAACTGAACTAATAGGCAAAAAAGAGACAGACTCACAGATAGCAGGCTGACAGCTTTCTTGGAAAGGGAAGAGGACGGAGGGATTGAGCAACAAAGAAAAAGATAAATCCTTTAAAAACTAGAATTTCAATTTCTTAAATATTGAAGTCAAATCATGATCTTTAAAAATCAAAAGGAAAATTTCAGGCTGGCAGTTTGAAAGCTTATTTTAATTTTGCCCCCATCTGCTTTTCCAAATTTATCTTCTATGGAAGATACTGGATTATGGTGTTTTACAAACATCTTTTGCTGAGGAATGCTTTACACAATTAAATCTTGCACTGAAGCCTGACAAAGTAAAATTGAACTTTGTGTGGGGTGTAAAAGAAGGTGAGTGTGTCTTAAGCTGAGTAGCACAGCACAAACACGCCACACACAGTCCTTGATTGGGTTCCCTAGACCTCACTGAGTTCAGATGAGCACAAGGTTACTGAACACTCTAGTTCCCTGCTTAAAGACCTTAACATTGGCCAACTGCTGAACACACCTGATACAGGTCTGGACTGGCACGTGTTGCCTCATTTCTCCTCTCAGATCAATTTTATCCCTTCCCTCCTTCACTTCAAGCATTTAAACTGACCTGTGATTTAAGTTCTAGCCTCATGAATTCTTCCTTCTCCAGCTCACCCAGTGGGATCGCTTTCTGTCTTTTTTTTGGAATTCTTACCCTTTTGGAATATTGCCCATCACTATCGCAATGAGGTTTTAACATATTTTACTTTAAGCAAGATGCCCATGTACTTTAATAACTATAGTCGAATTTTCTTAACTACCCTTTCTTCAATCAACTTTGTTGATTAATCAAGGCCTTTTGTTACCTTTGTAAACCTACTAATTGCTTTCAAACACCTAAAGAATCTGAGAGGCAGTAAGATTGGCTCTGATTCACCCACTTTTGTTTCCACAGGCAGAGTTATCTGCTGGCCAAAATTGCTTCTGACATTGTTTATGCTGGGTGAATGTGTTTATGTATATAAATTAGTCATTTTGTATAATAATGGTAATGAATGTTAATGGAAATTGTCATTGATATGAAAACTAACTTAAATGTTTTTGAAGAAGGCAAGTTGTAAATTAGGTGTGGAGGTACAACAATTAAAAATAGGAAACAATAAAAATTTAGAAAATTTTTTTCTCATATTAATGAGTAACTTTTGAGGTTTTACTTCACTGTAAAGAAAAGGATGTAGATGAGAAAGAATGGATAAGAGGAAGTCCCCTCACTGGACCAGGGCACAAAGGAAAGTCTTTGATCCCACACCAAAAGATTGGCTCAATAATGTGTATTTACATGTTTAGAGATAATAATGGGTTTAAGGTATTCATGTAACTCTTTATCATGATGCCCTGATTTTATAGGCCTTTAAAATCTAGTCACATAAGTAAGGAAAACTTCTGTTGTTTCTTCAAATCAACAACCCTGAAAAGCCATGCAATTGCTATATTGTTTAAAGTAAGTCCTTAGTCTTCTGGAGATGGCATTTTACTTGAAATACTTTGCCCTGTGATGTGTTTTCATTCTTCAAGGGTGAATTCAGTTCTTTGGAATTAGTTGAATGTCAATTGAAGCACTTTTGTGACTAACATACCAATCTTGCTGAGTAATATCCAGCTTTGGGCAGAATCAAGGTATCACTAGAAACAAAATGGGTCTCTTTGTCTTATAAATTGACTATGAAGGCAAACGGAGTGGTAAGTTCTCAAAATGTTATAAAGATTTTAAAATATAAAGTGGTGTAGGAGAATAAATGTACCCTTTAGCCATAACTCTTGAAAAAAGGATATTAGTTCTTTTATTCAGTGATTTACATTTTTCAAACATTATTGTCTATGAAACTTGTTATTTGTATCCCCTTACTTTTAGTGATTTTCTTCTATTATTACAAGATGTACAGTTGTAATTATATTTCTTGCTATTTACAACATTGATTCAGAGATACCAAAGGTAAAATTATCCCCTAGAACTCCTCCAGTGTTATTTATGACCAAATGCTTCAAATGAAATTAGTTCTATAATTTGAAAATCTTGCAGGGTAAATGTTCCAGGAAAAAAAAAGAAAGAAAGAAAGAAAACGTTATTTAAAAGCTGTCTTCAGAACTCCTGGAAATTGTTTTTGGAGCAGACTGTTCTTCTTTTCTAGGGAAACCACCAATAGGCATTCTGTCATGAGAACATCCAGCAGCCACCCTCTTCTGAAATGGTATGACTGCTTAATTGTATTCCTAAGCAGTTCAACTATTCCATCAAGTAACAAAGGTTATTACATGGGACATCCTCATTGCACTGCATCTCTGGAGGTAATCATGCCTACAGGGAGGGATGGGTATTATATACAAGGAAAGCATGCTCTAGGTCTGAGCACCATGGCTGGCCCTTATAAAAGTAAGGCATTCCATTTTATCAGTGTGTACAGCTCCTAATAGGAGTGTAGGAGTGTAAGACCTGCAGCAGAAGGAATTGATTATAAGGGACCTTTCATAGACTGTTATAGGAATAATGCTTTCTGACCCAGGTGATAACATTCAGTGTGGAGTTAGTGGGCACAGATAAGCAGTGGTGGCAGCTTTGGAAAAACTGGAATCAGCATGGCCATAGTGTTCTCACTCAAGGGGAACAGTTGTAAGACAGACAGTGGCTCCCTGATGAGATGAGAATGAAACAGTGTAAATGGACTTAATTCTGAACACATGTCAGTGATGTGGGAACTCTGCAATAACTAGACTGTAGGCCCCTAACCTCTAGCGAGCTAGGAGAAGATGAAATTATCAGAATTTGGGCTTCATAAAAGTGACATATTTTTATTTGGTACACATAATCAAGTGAAGCCTGGCTTTGAGATTACACTTTATCATTTCTTCTTCATATATTTTAGCCACCTGCTAAAATCAAGTAATATTATTAGTTACCTCCTTTACTTAAACACTAAAGGCACATCAAAGTTTCTCTCCTAAAGATAGAACAGTGTTCCTTAAACTTGAATAAATTACATATGAATAGAAAAATTGCTTCTGAAATGGGCATATTTCAAATTCAAAAGTAATGTGACAGTGGAGTCCCTGGCAAGTGAATTATCAATGGGTGAGGTAAAAGGAATAAATGCATTAGAGGAAGGTTGTCCAGAAAGTTAAGCCTGTTTATGCCTCTTACAAAAATGATAATACAGGAAAAACTTTATATTCTTTTGGGACTTCACTTGCCTCCTCAGGAATGTGCATACAATAAGAATACCTACCTGGAGGTTTTCTAGATTGTGAAAGCTAGCCAGACACCCTCTCAGCTGAACTTGTGGGGCTCAATTCAGAGAGAATTTTTTAAATTTATTTATTTCTGTTTTCTTACACTTGTCCTGTTTTCTTACACTTGCCTTATTTTTCCCCATTGCTCTCCCCTATCCCACCCTCCCTATCCCCTCTCCCAAAGTCAATCCCCACCCTGCTGTCCATGCCCATGGGTCATTTACACTAGTTCCTTGACTAAACTGGCAGTATTACATGGTCTACCAGGACATTAATTGTCCAAATGCACTGACAATGGCAAGATCTTGTTCAGTCCTTGTTTAATGTCAATGACTTTGAACAAACTGTGGATCTTAATTCTGGCCCTGGATATCCTGCATCTATGATGCCTGATTCTTTTACTCCATTGAGCTATAAAATTCTCCTTAAATTAAGTGGTGGGAATAGATCAGGGTCTCTTAAAACAGGCTTATTTGTTTCTTTATTTTAAAATTTGGTGTAGTTGTGCTCTGACACATAATAATATTTGAGAGCATGATCTGGGAACTTGGTCAAGTTACTTCAACTCAATGTGCCTCAGGTTTTTCAGTTGAAAAATATAAGTGATAATATTGTTACCATCCTCATAGTGTAGTTATGAAAAAGTACAGTGCTAAGAATAGTGCTAGGAACATAGTAAGAATGTCATAAGAACTACTAACCCTAGATTCCATTTGATAAGAGCTTTCATTTATGCAGGTTTAGGGATCAAGAGTCTCACTCTCTCAGCCTCCATTTCAAAATTCTGAGCAACTACTGAAAATGTTATTATACTTTTGGATTCTTGATGTTTCATCCAGCTCAATAGTGCTTTTGAAACATTTGAAAGATACAGAATCCTAATCATTTAATACGGATCTCCTATGCCTCCTATGTTGGATAAGTAATCTCGAGTTTGATATAAGATGGGACTATTGCTTCTCCATCATCATCATTTTGCAGAGAAAAGAGTATCCTAAAGGCCTATTCAAAAATAAGTTATCATATCCTTTATATCTCATCTATCTCAAACAGTGATTTAATGCAGTTTATTATGAATTTTTTATGACAATGGCCTAAACTGTGAAGCAAAAGTGTAATGATTACCTTGAGTGTAAGATACCTTCTGATATTTTCCAGCCAATTCCATACAAAAAATAATGGAGATATATATATATATCATCCACTAACTTGATTTCATCAGTCAGCAACATGTCATAACCTACTATTTGAAAACATTTTTTGTATGAAATTGGGGCTTATATTAGAATTTGTTAGAGTACTTTTTCTGCAGAAATTTCTAGAGAAAATTTTTGGGGCCCTACTTATACCCTGAGTGCATCAGAAATTCTGGGTATGAGGCTGAGTGATCTGGGTTTCAATAAACTCTCACATTATCATAATGCCCTGGAAAGTTTGAGAGGCACCCATTCAAGAAAATAGCATTCTTTTGCTGCTACATATATAAGGATCTTAAAATAGATATAATTTAAAATATGTGGAAAGGTAAAAAAGTACAATATAAATGATCAGTGCTCAGCCACAACCATTGAATAGAGGCAGGAATGAGAAGTGTTCTACTTGACACATTTTGTGTCCCGAGTTTTCAATTTAAAAAGGTGACAACACAAATGCACTAATGCTTAGACTCATGCTCTACTCCTCTAGGGCACTATCAACATATTTGTTGATATCTTTTTCTAAAGATTTTATTTTTTATTATTTTTAGAGAGAGGGCAAGGGAGAGGGGACAGAGAGGGAGAAAGACATCAATGTGCTATAACCTTTCACCTGCCTCCAGCTACAGACCTGGCTGCAGACCTGGCTTGCAACCTGTTATGTGCCCTAGTTGGGAATCGAATCAGCAACCTTTGGGTTCACGGGCTGGCGCCTTATCCACTGTGCCACCAGCCAGGGCTATTTGTTGATATCTTGTAACTAATTAAAGTAATTGTTATGATTAAAAGCAAAACACAAACCAGACTACTATTAATCAAGGTATTTTGGAACATCTGATCAAATCAATTTACCATAATTTTTTTCTTAATTCCTATTTGAGTCACAGCAGAAAGTCTTTTGCAGCCATTTTGCACGTTGGGATATCATCTGGACATTAGAAAATGTATCCTTTGTTTTCAATTTTTTATATCTAATATTGTTTAAGGGTTGGTGTTAACTCTGTCATCTTTCATCCCCTCTTTCTGTTCCACTTTGCAAGAGTCAAGTTCCTGATATTTCCTCTGGAAAGCTGTTGACATTGGTCTAGCCTTCTACTTTGTATTATTTTAACTATTTGATATTTGTAGAGTGGTCATGGTGTTCCAAAAACTGTTCAGAATTTTAAAAAATAATAATAATCAGTCCCCTTGAGGCAATTCACATGTCCCCACTTTTAATCTAAAGCCAAGAAATTAGATACTGGTCGAGAGAAATAATGGATTAATGCTGTCGCTTAATTTGCCTGGGTCTTTGCTAAACAAAATGTTTCACTTTAAACATTTAAGGAATGTTTTAAAGGAAGCATGAATCACACATGCTTAAAATTTTGCCATCAAAAGTAAGATAGAGAACTATGTTTTAATGGGTTTTAAAATAGAGCTAATGCATTACTAATTAGGCTTTTGTGCTGTTCTCAAGGTTAAATATGGAGATTTTATACAAAAGCAAACCTCACTAGGTAGACTCTACTAATGTATTATTGCCTGTGTTTTATAAGTTTTTAACTAAAATATGAAACTAACTTGCTTTTTCTAATTTATTTTATTTTTCCATAAAAGTTAAACATGAAAAGTCCTTTATGACAATCCATTTCTTTGATAGATGTAAAATGTGTACCTACAGTAGCATGAGATAAATTAAAGTATTTGCCTTAAATTATGTTAATATGCATGTGTTATGTACATACACATATTTTTACTATTTAATTACTCAGTGGAAAACCTGAGTTATTCTTAGTTGTCCCCTGAATTCCATCTTTATATATTCTGTCTTGAATAAAGCTAAAATATAAAAAAGAAAATAAACTGTCTGGGATGTGCAGCTCCATCTACTGACCAAATAACTTAGCATTCTTAGTTACGTGTGCACATATACACATAAACATGCACACACACACACACACACAATTTCTTAACATTTAACCTAACCACTAGTACTGTTCCTTTCATTGCATCATAACTGGAGTCTGCTTTACAACAAGAAAGTGAATCATATGTCCAAATTTGGCCTGACATTATGCTGCAATTACAGTAGCATAAAATGGACCACTTAGAGCACATATGGTGTATCTTTTATAAGCCACAACTAGTAATGTGAATAGCTAAATGAGTGAATTGCCTTGGCCACATACGAGTGAACCCAGGAAGGACAGATCTTTACAGTAGTTTAGGTGTTTCCTTAACACATTGAACACATTTCTATAAAAATGTTGTATCACTGAATATGAGACCTGAGCATGTACAGATCACTCATTTTAAGAGTAAATTATGACATCAAAAGGATGAAAATGCTTGTAAGGTGCCCTCTCATCCATTTATTTACATATTTCAGCAAGAAGCAGGAGGAAAAATAAATGATAATGAAGAACCATTTCTCCCTCAAAGGATTGAGCAGACACTTGTCCTATTATAATACATTACTATTAATTTTAATTGCTTCAGATTTGTAACCCACAAATGGATAAAATTAAAATCCATTTCAACAGGAGAAAAATATAGACTTAGATTGTTGTAAATAGAAATACCTTCCAGGCTAATTTTAACAAGTAAGCACAAATATTGCTGCATTATTTTTCTTAAGAGTATGTGGTAAATATAATACACTTACAATGAACAGAACTTTAGATTATATGCATGGTATTAATTTATTCTTATCTTTTCTAGTCTATAAAAATGAAAGAATACATAAAAAACTGAGTGCATTAAAAGTACTCACTGTTTGGCATAAAATGTCCCAACAATATTTTTGTTCAAATGCATCATCATATTTAATAAAATATTAGCCTATTTTACTTATAAAAACAATTCTCTCATGGGACATTTATGTTTGATTTTTAGGGCAGTCACATAATAAATATGCATTTGATTTTTAAATCACTTAAGAGGGAAAATACAGCCACTAGTGCACTTGTTGAATCAGAAATTTCTTAGCCATGCAGTGGGTGCCCATGACTTAGCACAGGTGGGACATAAGACGTTTTCTCCACTTTCTCTCTCTATGCCTCTACCCTGAGGTTGTATGTGCAGCTTCAGAGCTTAAATAGTGACTAAAATATATATTTTTAAATTTGGGTCCTGACACATTGTTGAGTCATAAGCCATTTTAATGGGTCACCCACCAGATTTTTAAAAATGAAATAAAGCAGAATATATTGAAAGGTCAGAGTCCATTGCACTAATACAGGTAAATATGCTTTTGTGAAATGTATTTTGCATGTGTGTATATACATAAATTAGATGTATTTCTTTGTATTCATATTTTTGTTCATTTATATATAATGATCTCTGAGCAGTACATGAGCATATACATATTTATATGTATATTTTTAATTTATGTGTATATGTATGTATGTGTGTGTCCTGGGTGATAAAAGATTAACTTCCCATTATGAATTGTGGTCAAAAAGCAGAAATGTTTTACAGTCACATTAAGTGACAGCAGGGGCTAATGCTGTTTTTGATAGACAAGCTGGGTAAAAGATACAGGCAGACCTTAGAACAGTGTCTTTCAATGTGTGGTGCTCAGATCACTTGTGTCAGAATCACTCAGTTCTAAGTTCCACTCAAAATCTACTGTTCAAACATCTATGATGTTGAGGATCTGGATATAAAATCTGGTTGTCCAGGTAATTTTTCTGTTCCTGATATTTAGGATTCATTGTACTGGACATCATCTCCATAACCTGAAATGGGGCATTCAGGGCTTTCAAAAGTGTTCAGAAGTATTCTTCATTCACTTTGTACTTCCTCTAGATCAGTGATGGCCAATACAGTAGTACCAGCCCTGTGTGGCTTTTTAAATTGAAATTAATTAACTTAATAAAATTAAGAAATCAATTCCCCAATTACACTAACCACATATCAAGTACTCAATAGACACAAGTACAAGTGAGTTTTGGACAGTGAAGATATATTAATAAATTCTATGATGTTTAACAAATGTATAATGACATTATAAAATCATACAGAGTAGTTTCACAGCCCTAAAAATTCTCAATGTACTTACTTATCATTCTTCACTCAATGTATTGATTTTTTTGAAATGTTAATAAAAACCTTAGTAATTGATATAACCTAATAGAAAATATTTCTAAAATCAATAAAATATATCATATATATGACTTTTATGCATTTTAGAAATTATATGTGATTCAGTATCCTAAATTTAATATGAATATATTCAATGTCAAAACAGTGTGCCAAATTCTATAATTCATTGAAATGGGCTATTCGATCAAAAGTTTTGTGAAGATACAAATGTCCTATTGTATAAGACACTGAAGAAAGAAATTGAGGAAGATACAAACAGGTAGAAACATATACCATGTTCCTGGTTAGGGAGAGTTAACATCATTAAAATATCAGTACTAGCAAAGCAATCTATAGATTCAACGCAATTCCTATCAAGATACTAATGATGTATTTCATAGGACTAGAATAAGTATTCCAAAAGTTTATATACTCATAAAACTACAAAAGACCCCAAATATTTAAAAAAGACCCCAAATAGCCACATTATAAGACCATAATTATCAAAACAGCATGGTACTGGCATAAAAATAGAAACTTAGATCAATGGATCAGAATAGAGAACCCAGAAATAAATCCACACCTTTACAGTCAATTAATACTTGACAAAGGAGGCAAAAATATACAATTGTATAGAGACAGTCTAGTCAATAAGTGGGCATTGTAAAAATAAGGCAAATACATGCAAAAAAAAAAATTAGAACAGACCACCAACTTATACCATCCATAAGAATAAACTTGAAATGAAGTAAAGACTTAAATGTTAGACTCAAAAACTAAAAAACCCTAGAAGAAAACATAGGCAGTAAAATCTTGGATATTACTCATAGAAATAAATACTTTATCTGAAAAACAAAAGAAAAAATAAACAAATGAGACTACATCAAACTAAAATGCTTTTGCATGGCAAAGGAAACCATCAATAAAATGAAAAGAAAACCAACTGAATGGGAAAATGTTTTTGCCAATATATCTGATAAGGGGTTAATATCCAAAATTTATAAGAAACTTATAAAACTCAATACCAAAACAAACAATCCAATTAAGAAATGAGCAAGCCCTGGCTGGTGTGGCTCAGTGGACTGAGTGCTGGCCTGCAAACCAAAGGCTCACAGGTTCCATTCCCAGTCAAGCTACATCCCCAGTTGAGGAGGGCATGCAAGAGGCAACACACACTAATGTTCCTCTCCCTCTCTCCTCCTCTCTCTGTAAATGAGTAAATAAAATCTTTAATTAAAAAAAAGAAAAGAAAAGAAAGAATGAAAGAAATGAGCAATGGATCCGAATAGACAGTCCTACAAAGAGGACATACAGATGTCCAACAGACATATGAAAAGAGGTGGTCAACATCACTAGTCATCAGAGGAATGAAATTAAAACCACACAATGAGATATCATCTCACACCTGTTAAAATGGCTATCATCAATAAAGCAACAAATAACAATGCTGACCAAGATATGGAGAATAGGGAACATTCATGCACTATTGGTGGGAATGTAGACTGATGCAGCCACTATGAAAAACAGTATGGAATTACCTCAAAAAGTTAAAAAATGGAATTGCTTATGACCCAACAATTCCACTTCTGGGAATATATCCAAAGAAAGCCAAAACACTAATTTTTGTCAAAAGAGTATGTCCTCCCCTGTGTTCATTGTAGTGTTTGTACAGTAGCTGAGATTTTGAAGTAGCCCAAGTTCTCATGAGAAGATGAGTTAAACAACTATGGGACATTTACACAATGGAATACTACTTTGCTATAAAAAGTAAAAGTTTGCCCTTTGTGACAGCATGGATGGAACTGGAGGGTATTATGTTAAGTGAAACAAACCTGTCAAAGAAAGTCAAACACTTAATGATTTCACTTACATGTGGAATCTAATGAACAAAATATACTAAAAAACAAAATAGAAACAGACACATAGACACAGAGAACAGACTCATAACTGTCGGAGGTGAAGAGGCTGGGGGCTGGGTCAAAAAGGTGAAGGGAGTAAGCAAAGAAAATATTCATAGACATAGACACAGGCAACAGACTGTACACTGATTACAGGAGGGAAAGGGGGAATAGGGGGAAGTAGAAAAGGGTAAAGGGAGATAAATGATAACAGAAGGAGTCTTGACTTGGGCAAGTAAACACACAACACAATATACAGAAGATGTATTATAAAATTGCATGTCTGAAACTTGTATAATTTTATTAACCAATGTTGCCACAATAAATTCAATAAAAATAAAAACAAAAAATTAAAAAAACAAGCCCTGGCTGGTAGCACAGTGGTTAAGGCGCCGGCCTGGGAAACCCAAAGGTCGCAGGTTCGATTCCCCAGCCAGGGCACATAACAAGGTTGCAAACCAGGTCTCCAGTCAGGTCTGTGGCTGGAGGCAGGTGAAACTCAACCGTACATTGATGTATGTCTGTCTGTCTCCCTCTCTGCCTCTCTCCCATCCCCTCTTTCTAAAAATAATGAAATAAACTCTTTAAAAAATAAAAATAAAAAAACATGTAATCAGAAACAAAGAAAAGTCTCTGTACTTCTGTTCAATTTTGTTGGGAAACTAAAACTCCTCTAAAAAATAAAGCCTAATAAAAATCAATATATGTTTACAGAAATGTTTAATAAGAAAATAGCCCTGGCTGATGGCAGAGTGAATGGGGCACCGGTCTGCAAACCCTGGGGTTGCTGGTTTGATTCCCCAACCAGGGCACATGGCTAGGTCGCGGGCCAGGTCTCCAGCCAGGTCTGTTGCTGGGGACAGGTTGGGGGCAGCCATGCATTGATGTTTCTCTCCCTTTCTGCTTCTCTCCCTTCCTCTTTCTCCAGAAATAATGGATAAGATCTTAAAAAAAAGAAAAGAAAGAAAGAAAGAAAAAGCAATCCAAAAACATTTTTATTTTTTAATCCTTATCTGAGGACTTTTATTGCTTTTTTGAGAGAAAAGTTGTGGAGATGGGCAGGGAGAGAGTGTGAGAGAGAAAGAGAGAGAGGCAGAGACAGAGACAGAGAGAGATACATCTTTTGGTTGCCTCCTCACATGTGCACCAACTGAAATGATCAGACTCCACAAACTTGTGTATGTGCCTTGACGGGGAATTGAACCCATAACTTTTTGGTCTGCGAGATGATGCTCCAACCAACTAAGACACACCAGACAGAGCATTTTTTAGATTCTAATATTCTTTAACATTTTTCTTAAGAAAAAATTAAATTAATATATTTTATTAGAATAAACTTTATGAACATTTATAATTATACATGCACTTTTCATACCAAACAGCTGTAAGTTGTTTACTAAATTTCCTTTTAAATTATAATGACATTATCTCAAGCAGGCCCATATTGCTTGAATGGCCATTATAATCAAGTTATTAATAGAGTAAGCAACTTTCATGATACTAACTGCCTCAAGTAACATTCAAAAGTATATAGACCCTCTGAAAAGTAAAACTTTGAGAATGAAACATTGCTAACTGGGGTTTTTATGTAATCATGTTTACTTGCAAAAATATTTTCAAACTACTTGAAATCTTAAGTGTCAAACAAAATGCCTCTTTCTATAAAGCTACTGTAGAACTATCCCTTTTTAAAATGTGTTCAAGCAAGATAGGGAGAGGAAAAAACAGTCAAAAGGCAGAGTCTGAGTGAGAGAAGAAAGGTAATGTAAGCAGTACATGGAGAAAATTATAAGATTGCCTAGCACCTTTAGAATTTGGAAAGAAAGCAAGTCTCATTTTCATCAGATATAATCACCTAATGGGATGGGATGTGTCAGTCATTTCTACTTGGGCTAGTTAAGAGAACCCAATATTGAGCAAAGTACCCAGCTGTGTAGGGTGGATCATGATTATTTTAAACCAGTTATGCTCAGCCTATTCTTCTATGTCAATAGTTTATCTAGAGATAAGCTGGGGATCCTGGTCTTTTCAAATAGAAGTGGGAAGAAGATCTTGGAAAAGATGGGATGCAGGAATGAGTCTGCAAAGAGCATGCTCCGTGATGAGAGAGTCTTTTTCACCCTTCCCTCTGTTCTTGGTTTGTGTGCTATTCTATGTGCAGTTGAAACTGTGAGTGTGATGATATACAAAATCAAAACACTGAGCATAGGGAAAGGGAGTGTAGGAGAAGACCTTCAATAATATAATTGAGCTGTGTGCTCTCCCTGCCCTGACGGTGTAAACTCTCAGACTTTTTATTAAATGTCTTTATACTTGCAGCCAATGCAAATGGGAATTTTTGGTCACTTTTGGCCGAGCACATTCTAATTATAGAGAGCAATATTGAAGAAATTTTTAAAAATTGTCTCACTGTGTTAGCATACTTAAGAAAAGTGCCCTGGCTGGAGTGGCTCAGTGGATTGAGCACCAGCCTGCAAACCTAAAAGTCACCAGTTCGATTCCCAGTCAGGGTACATGCCTGGCTTGTGGGCAAGGTCCCCATCTGGGAGTGTGCCAGAGGCAATCAATTGCACTCACCAATGGTTCTCTCCCTTTCTTTCTACCTCCCTTCCCTCTCTCTAAAAATAAATAAATAAAACCTAAAATTAAAAAAAAAAGGAAAAAAGAAAAGACTCTGTCCATTCTTAAGGAGGCTGCTCAGACACTGAAGTAATAGAAAAAGAAATATCAGAGGAAAATAATAAATCCTGACTTCTCATTCAAGTACTAAAGAGGGTATTTTGGCAATAAACTTGAATTATTATAATCCTATTATCAAAATTATCTCTGGGGTTAACAAGAGTTTTTCCAACTCTCTTAGCTGAGGGTCATTTCTTTTTTCCTTCTTTTTATTGTGTTCTATTAGAGTTGTTCCAATTTTCCCCTGTTGCTCTCTCCTGCCCTGCCCGCTTCCTACTCCTAGTCAATCTCCACCTTTTGGTTCATGTCCATGGGTCATTTACACACATTCTTTAACTAGACCCTTCCTCTTCTCTTCCCCTTATCAACTCCCTCTCTTTTGTTCTCTGTCAGTACCTTCCTTGTTTCCATGCCCTGGTTCTATTTTGCTCCTTCGTTTTCTTAAAAAAAAAACAACTAACTCAGGTTGTTTTGAGTATAGCATTTGCCTAAAGGTAAGGAATGTGTAAGTCGTGCTGATGCTGTTACAGCAATTGCGGTGACTGTTGGGTTCCCCATTCTAAGATAACCGAGCCTCACACCTCAGGCTCTGCTGGCTTTAGTTAAGAAGGAACAACCTGTGAAAAATGTGACAGGATGAAGTTAACTGAGCCAAATCCTGGTGAAGTCACCAAATTAAGTGACAGCTCATGATGATTTCTTGCAGCTGGCTGGTCTCTCCTGCCAGCTTTTCTTCCTTTCCTTCAACATTCTAAGTGAGAAACACAAACATTGATTGGGCAACAGAGATGGAGAGAGGCAGAGCAAGGTGGAGAGATGACCAGATGACACGAATGGTAGGTAGATATGATATGGAGGTTAATAATTAGGGATAAATAAAATTTCAAAACAGAACTATTGGCATATGGAATTTAGAAATGTTGATCAGGGAACAAAGAAAGTAGGAGAGAAAAGGTAACTTCTGTTTGGACAGGTGTGCTTCCAGGAAGCAGTATTTAAATTTATTGCAACAAATGTTATTCATTTAATGTGGTGATATGTGTTGTGTGCTGACAAGTAAAGCCTGTCCACTCTGGTTCTTTCATATAAAGTCAAAGCAACTTCCTCTTTTTCTTCGTTCATCCTAGAATTAGCTAAAAATAGTGGCCATGGGAAGTCCTAGGATGGCACATGCTAAAAGATTGACTAGCATGGCAGAAGAGAGAATAAAAAAACTCCGCACCTTCACCACTTTTTAGAGAATGAGCTTGTCCCTAACTCACGCAGACCTTTATTCTACACAAGTAAAGAACATTTAAACTAGGACCTGCCATTTGTTGTAACTCCTCCTGCAGAGAGAAGTGAACTGGGTGACTCCCGACTCCGGACAGAGCTATCAGGCTAGACAGGTTATACTTCATAAACATGTTCCTGTTTACTCCAAACTTGGTGTTTCAAAATCCCCCATGTATTTGGCAACAAAATAAACAATGTACTCATGAATATATGAAACATATTTCAAAAGTGGGCATATTCAGTAATTTGGGAGCCTTTTCTTTCAGTGGTAGAAAAAAGTGAGCTTTTCCAAAATGTAGTTGTGCATCCTTATTGTTGCTTCAGTCGTATGGGCAGAGTAGAAACTACAGATTTAGTAAAATGGGAGCATAGTTAAAATGTTGGTATTGAGTAAGTAAAGGCATTTGGAATATTTGACAATAAAGTTATGACTAATTGACAATCTAATTCTCAAAGCAAGTAAGAATTAGGAAGTCAGGCCTTAAAACCAAAAAAAAAAAAAAAAAGAACTATTAATTCATTTACTAAATCCAATCGAATCACAGTATGGCATATTCTCAATACAACAATACAACTACAAATAATTACAGAGCAAAGCTGGGTCTGCACATTGATCTTTGCACAGCTTCTGGAGGATAAAGCACTGAATGATTGTTATATTGGGGAAAACAAAGTAAATGGTAATGTTGTAGATTATCTTATTCTACTAAAGTAAGATGGATTAATAGACAAAGGAGCTGTAAACAGACAAATTAGAAAAAGTTGTGGTAATTTTCACAAAATTTTGGATTAAAACCTTGATATTTTTCATATTATAATTATCTCCACATTTATGTCAACCTTCTTATATTGAGATTGCTGCTAAATAATAGTTAAACATAGGCACTGAGTTCTCTCCTAACAGCACAATACAAATGGTTATTTAATTTTCCCACTCATAGTATCCTCACAGTTGATTTACTCAGATCTGGATTTCTTGATTCAATAACAAGGACAAAGTCAATTTTCAGTGACATCTGAACTAATTAATGACAAGGGCAGTTTAACTCTTCCCTTTGTTACAGGGGCCATTTTCAAGTCTGTCTGTGCCAGGCTGAAGAGGTGGGACCTATATGAAACTAATCCTCCGGGAACAGTGGCAATTTTAGTAGGAATTTCAGGGGAGTCACTTCAATTTTCATATCACGCATTTCTAACATCTACTTTAAAAACCTGTACAGCTTTTTTCCCGTATGACTTTTTTCCCTTATGGGGCTATACAAAGTGGGTTTCAAAGTAACTTTATTGACTTTTGTGTTTGTGGGGTTTTTTAAAAATATTTGTCATTTCTTCCAACCTTTGCTTATTCCAACTGAACTAAAATACATGGAAACAGTGGGGGAAGGTTCACCAAATGTCATTAAGGGACCTACTCCTTCCAAGACTTGAACTAAGTCAGCTGCTCTAGCACACCAAACTGAAGAAACTGGTCGTAGGATGGTTACTCACTGCCCTACTCTGTTGTGCCCTAAACCACTTAGACATTTGATATTCTGAAGGGAGAAATTTATCTAGTAAATTCCTAAGTGTTGGAATCCTAAGATTCCAACATTCTCACCCTATATTCATGTGCTAGGGCTGCTGAAATAAAGTCTCATAGGCTGGATGACCAATGGAATAGAAATGCATTATTTTACATGTGTGAAGGCTAGCAGTCAGAAATAAAGATATAGGCAGGGTTGGTTCTTTCTGAGGACTGTGAGGAAGGGGAAGGTCTGTTCCAGAGTTCTGTCCCTGACTCTTAGATGGCTATCATGTCCCTGTATCTCTTCCTATCACCTTCCCTTTGTGAGTGTTGGCCCTTGTGTCCAAAAAAGGATAGCACTCATTTAGGATTAACGTCTATCCTATTATAGTATGATCTGATCTTAATTAATTAAGTTTAATCTCAACTAATCCCATCTGGGATGACCTTATTTCTAAATAAGGTCACATTCTGAAAGTTTGGAATTTCACATCTACTGCACATTTTGGGGGGACATGATTCAATACCAACTAGACTCCTAGTTCTTTTAAAAATAACTTTATTGCCAAAAGCATACCTTCAGAGCTACATAAATGTTCCTTAACAGAATCATTAGTCATATGAAGTATGGTAATATTGTGTGAATGGCAGTCAAAAAGGAAACCTTTTAAACTCCTTCTTTTGTTTTTTCAATGAATATTTCCTACAGAAAAAGACAAAAGGCTCTATGATAATGTTTGGGCTTCTGCCACCAGAATAAAGGTTTTCTCAGCCTGAATCCTTTTATCTTTGTACATCTTCTGGGACTAAGAAATTGCCAGGATGGAGTAGGCTGCTTACACATGCTCTAACAGAAGGGGCCTGCTTCTCTTCCAGGATTTCAAGAACCTTCTAGATGATTTCAGCATGGAAAGAAGAAAGTTCCAATCATCATAGTTTTTTTCTTACTGCAGATGTAAGCCAGCTGCAGGGGGATTGCAGAGCTTCTAGAATGGAGAGTGAGCATGCTTAAAATACGGCGCCAGACAATTTTGGATCATGGGAACCAGAAGATAGATTTGGGATCAGTTAGTCCAGCATTTCTTATACTGAATTTTGTCAACTATTAGTTCATCACTGTTGTAGGAGAAAAAAGTATTGTGATAAGATATGTCTGACAAATGCTGGGTTAATCAATATAAACAGGTTTATTTCCTGGAGGATTTCAATGCTTTAAAACTGCAAATGTGTATTGTGAATATCTGACAAAGAGAGAGAGAGAGACAGAGAGAGAGTGTTTGAATTTGAATTTCCTACCATTCACGAGAAAGTTGGGAAATGAGAGATCCAAGCAGAGAAAAAGCTGTGCATAGGCTCTATTGGAGACAAAATTAGCATGATTCAGAGAATAAGGGAGGTTGAAGCATAGGGACCAAGAAGAGGTAGGTGGAAAGAGTTGGGCACTGAGATCTGATTTCTAGGATCCAGCCTCAGAGATTTTGATTCAGTAGACCTGGGATAGACTCAGGGATCTAGCATTTTATCCAAAATCAGGTGTTTTTAATTCAGGAGGTACATGAAAAAAAATTTTTTTAAATTGTGCATTAATCCTTTGGGCATACACCAAACTCAAAACAGAAGCATTTCCTGAGTGGAGTGGGACCAGCCCTCTTCACTAACAGCCTATATATCCAAGGCAACTTGGAAACACTCTCAACTGATTTGAGGAAATTTAAGAAAAGGGTACCTTGTACTCATGCTGTACAGAAAGAAACTTATTAATTAATTCTTCAGTACTAGCCAATTGGCAAAGTTTCCTGACACCTGTGTAAGATTAAGTAATGTGTTGCCCTTCTAATATAAACACAAAATTTTTTAAATGGACAAGTTTATGAAAAACATGCTAAAGAGCTTATACAAAATCACAGGAAAAGGAAAACCAAAAGAAATAGAAAACTTGTCATTTTAGGTTAAATTATTCCATATTTTATTCTTTTTTTCTAATTTAGAAAGAGTAAGTGTACTAGGAAATAAAAATGTTTCCATGAGGAAAACACTAGAACTCTAAGACTTAATCAATCAACCCTATCCAGTATCTTTAGACGACCATGCACATTTTACTAGTGACCAATGCCTTCTTTAAGAAGGGTGCCCAGTTATGGAATTGCATCATGTTGCCATGCAACAAAGACAAGTTCGTAGGTGAAAAGAAAATGCAAGCATGACCCTCAGTTCAGAATGTAATTTTAAAAGTAAACTGCAATCAGAACTTAACTTCAAAAAAAAGAGTCTGATTTTGTACAAGGTACTTAAATGTTCATATCAGCACCTCCTTCACTAAAACTCACAGCAGGGACAGATATAAAAACTGGATCACCCTTCCTGATATGACAGGTAGCAGTTTGACTCAGAAATTGATACTGGGGACGTCTGGCAGATACCATCAATCAATTCATTCATGGTTTATCATACCTAAGCTTTCTTATTTTCTAGAATGAACAGTAATCCTTCACTCATATAGTTAACTGTCCTTACTCTAAATTTACTGTCCATGACATCCTCTAACTCCTTATCTACAGGCTCTTTAGTTCAATGGAACAAGCATTAAGGATATGTAGTTGAGTTAGAATGATAGACCGTTGAAGTTCTATTTATTGCCTCCTAAAATCATTTTGTTTGTTTTCCATTAGCCTTATAATAAGAAAAAGAAAGTGTATATAGAGTACATATTAAAATATACATTATTCAATTTCTTATTTTTTCTTTATTTTTAAAGATTTTAAAGAAACTTCCTGGCATGTTTCTTAGCAAAGTCATTGATTTGCTTTTAATCTTCAGAAACCAGGGTGCCTCTTTCTTGGCATTTACATTTATACCAAACCAAAGAATGGCACAGTTCAATGGTTAGAATAGAGCTATGGATTAGAGACTTGGGTTTTAGTCTCAATTATTTCATCTTAGATTTATGTGACCATGCAAAATGTCATTTACTCCCTTGGAGACTCAGTTTTCTCTTTGTAAATAAAGTACATTAACATCTGTTCTCTGTTCCTCACATTTTTGCATTAAATATCAAAACTGATTTTTAAAAAAACATGAGTGAGCGTATTTTCAAAATCATAAACATGGTACAAAAATGTCAGCAATTAACATATTGTTGACTAGTCACTAAAAAAAATTTAAAAAACAAAAACAAAACAAAAAACCCTCATGTTTTCAAGCTCCAACATTGCTCAATAATGAATTAACTCATGCCTGCACTTGCATTAGCTTTTGTATAAAATTGTTGGTCAATAATGTGTTAAAATTATTTTACTTGAAGCAGCATGACAGTTGATCTCTTTACTATGATACTCATGTGTGAAAATTAAGTGAAGTGACATTAATCAAAGAGAAAATGAATGTTTGTAAAATGTTTTGATAATTAGAAAGTACTGTATAAATATGTATGCTATTATTATATTAGTATAGGCAAGAATATATTCTTGGTACCTTTATGAATATGAAGAATTATACAATGCAAGGAACAGACACTCTTACAAAGATATAAGTTAACCCTATATTTAAAAAGGACAAGCCCAATTACATCAAAGCATGTTCTTATATAGCAATATAAGAAACAGAAGACATATCTAGCAAACATCATTGAACTTGAAATATAATCCATTGAATAAAATGAGACCCCTGTTTTAAATCAATATAGAAATTGTTGGAGTTATTGGTATATCAGTAATATCTGTGATCAATGACCTAAACTCTGCAGAACTTCCATATAAAGGTAGAATAACTTTATATGAAAATATATTTGATCAATATTCCCAATAAAGATTTTACCATTCTGTACCTTTATGCCAAAAAATATCAATTCAGAGTCTTGGTGACTCTATTAGGGGATGATAAAAATAAAATAAAATCATTTAATTTTCTTGGTTAATAATCTAAATCAGCAAACAGCTACAATGTGTTAAGAGAATACCTAAATACTTACAGTTAATCCTCACACAATTGTTATGCTATAGTTATAATCCCCAGACGAGAAAACCTAGAGGTTTAGGTTACCAGTAGGACAACAAGAGAAGCAGAGTTGAGCTTCGAATCAAGTTTCAAGTGACTACAATGCCTTGGCCACTAATACACTCTGAAATATAGGCTGCAAGTAGAGGTTTGATGTAACTTTATTTAATAAAATAGGTTTGAATATAATAAAAATTACTGAAGTATAGTAATTGGAAATGTCTAAACTGGGAAGGATATATGGCTCAAATAACAAAGAAATTTGATAAATATATTTATAAGAAATAATTAGCCCTGGCTGGTGGCACAGTGGATAAGGTACTGGCCTGCAAACCCAAAGGTTGCTGGTTTAATTCCTAGCCAGGGCACATAACCAGGTTGTAAGCCAGGTTTCCAGCCAGGTCCATGGCTGGAGGCAGGTGAAAGGCAACCATACATTGATGTTTCTCTCTCTCTCTCTCTGCCTCCCTCCCTTCCCCTCTCTCTGGAATAAATAAATTTTTTTCTTCTTAAAAAAAGAAAGAAAGAAAGAAAGAATTGAAATTCCTCAAAATATAGATAGGCCAATATCAGTACTAAATATTTATGAAATATTCACAGAAATTTGAAATGACTCCTACCCCTGCCCAAACAAATTAAAGTGAAGATTATATATATATATGTAATCATATCATATATATCATCAGATATGAAAGCATATCATATATACATATATATGATCAGAAATGGTCATATATGAAAGCATATCAATGTTCACATGGGTATATTTATCTTTTAATCAAGTAATCCCATTCACAGGTATATATCCTAAAGAAATAGCCCAACAAGAAAAAAAGCTATATTCCCAAAGAGGTTTATTAATGCATTATAAGGAGTAAAAATGTAAATAAATATCAAACAAAAGGAGAATTATAAAACATTAACCTGGTAGCATTTTGTGCAGTCATTAAAAATGATAAATATAAACAATACATAACAACCTGAAATACTTTTTATGATATAATGAAAAGTAAAATGAGATGTAATGTACTATACTATGATTAATAATAGAAAATAATAATAAAAGGTTAAAATAATGTGAAGGAAACTTAAAAAAAAATAACATATTTTAGGATAATGTTATGTTTGTTCAATGCATTCCTTAACATACAAGGTCTGTTCAAAGGGCATCCAGCCATGTAATATGAAAAATAGAGACATTTATTGAGTGAGATACAAGGAACATTGTACATTTATTGAGGGAGATACAAAGAACATTGCGCCCTGCAAAGTAGGCACTCTGGTACCTCATGCAGTTCTCTATTGGCTTGGTCCTAGCTGCATTTAAAATAGCCAGGAGTCTCTCGTCAAACAAGTAAAATCACCTCTCTGTTTCACTTTCTCCTTTAGCTACTACTTTATCTCTTCCTCTTTATAATTAACTTGGAACAGTTTTCTGTGTTTATAGTTTACCATCCTTCTTCAGTTCCTGCTTTTCATTCACTCCAATCTGACTCAATCCTCCCTTAGTTTATCAGTAAAACAGTTCCTGATACCATCAATATTCTTAGTTACTAATTAAAATGGATGTTTTAAGTGCTCATTTTACTCATTCTCATTTTACTTGATTCTCAAGAGTACCTGACAAGAGTATGCACTCCCTTTTTAATGAAAATCTCTCTTTCCTTTGTTTCAAAGATACCATATTTAAAAATGTTTTTCTTCTCCTACTTTTTGCTTTTATTTATTGGCTATTCCATCAGCAACTACCCCTAAATGTTACAGTCTCTTAATGTTAGGTGATTAAATCTTTTTAGTTTATTAATATATCTTTTGTGGGCAATTTCATGCACTTTAATAGCTTTACTCACCAATTTCTTTTAATGTTAATTGTCTAGTCAACATTTGCACATGGATGCCTCACTCCCAAAATCAACATGTCCATAATTAACCTAAAACTTTTGCTGCCATTCTGCTCTTCCTTTATATTATACATCTCAGTAAATAATGCCAATATATAAACAGTTGCATAAGCCAAAGTCCATCTTTAATGTTTTCTTATCACTCATCCTTTCATCCAACCAATCACAGAGGAAGATAGAACCAATGCCACAGAAGGAAATATATGGTTCTTAGCAGTATTACATGATCAAGGTTTGAAAGAAGTCTCATTCATGCCAGACATTAATTGTAATTGCCAGTCAATAAAAATCATTTATTGGTTACTTTTAAAACAATAGATTCATGACTTATTATCCCTCATTTAGTCTCTCATAATCATTGACATGGTTGATATTTTCTCTTCCCTTATCTCCTCATTTCTCTCCTATTTCTTTGCCTCTCTTTTTACAATTTTGGCATTCTCATTTACCTTCAAGCCACAGAATGTTAACATTTCTCTAAGCTTCTTAGCTCTCTCTCCTTTTCTCACTTGATACTTTCTCCCTATGTGATCTCATCCATGCTCACAGATTCAATTATCATCTAGTCACAAGTGATTCATAATATTATATCTCTAGGCCATACTATTCCTATGAGTTCCACATTTGTATAACCAATTGTCTACTTTACATCTCCTCCTGGGTATTTCAAGGACATCTCAAATTCAACATGTCCAAAATTGAATGCATAATTTTCCTTGCCCCACTCTCCTGGAGTCTGAACTCTGTCTTTGGTTCCCAATCTCAGTAAATATCACCACTAGATTCCCAGGAGCTCAATCCAGATCATTAAAGTTATCCATGGCACCTTCATTTTCTAATATAGAAAATTCAAATTACTGGTTTGAAAAAAACCTTCAGTGGCTGCCTATTTCCTGCAGAGTTAACCAAGTTCTTAATATGCTGTACATGATCCTATATGATTTAAACTCTATTTACTTTGGCCACTCAGATAAAGCCCCTCCTTCACTCTTTTCACTCTGGTTGCACTATGGCACTGTTCTTTTTATTTTTAAATTTTATTTTAAAAATATTTTATTTATTATTTTCAGAGAGAGGTGAAGGGACAGAGGCAGAGAGGGAGAGAAACATCAATGTATGGTTGCTTTTCACCTGCCTCCAGCTACGGACCTGGCTGGAGACCTGACTTGCAACATTGGTTATGTGCTCTGGCTGGGAAATCAGACCAGTGACTTTTGGGTTAGCAGTCTACTGCCTATCCACTGAGCCACCAGTCAGGGTAGCACGGTTCTTTTGTCTACCCTTTGCCCTATCCTTCCCATCACAGAATGTTTGCATTAGCTCCCTGTCCCCAACATTCCCATCTGAAACATGCTTTTTTCCATGACTTGCCTAATTACTGCCTGGTAATGCTTCAGATTTTAGCTTAAGCATTATTTTCTCAGGGATGACTTCCTTGAGCTCCTTGGCAATGTCAAACAGCTCTATCATACATTCACATAATATGGATATCTTTTTGCTATAGCATTTGTCACATATATATCATATATAATATATCTGTGTCTATTCCTTCCACCCTACTAGTCTGGAAATCTATAAAGGAGGGAGTTTGATTATATTTGCTTATTATTTATTATATCTATAGCATCTGGAAGTAGTTGTTGGCACATGGTAGATACTCAATACATATTTGTTACATAAAGGAATGAATGATTGTGTGAATTTGTGAATTTCTTTGCTCTCATGCTCAGAAGATTGAGCTTTGAATATTGGGCTTAAAGTGGGACATAAATCATTAAAGTGACAATATGTATACTTAAGAATTTGTGGAGGGGGTGGGGAAGAAAACAGAGGGGAGTAAAAAGGGGATGGATGTAATACAACAACAATAAAATTAAAAAAAAGAATTTGGCAAATAGCTAAAAATCTAATTTTTAAGAAGTTGAAAAAGTGCTAATGAAGAACAATGAAAAGAACTGCCAATGTTTACCTGAACAAATGACAGTTAAGAATCATAAAAGGTTATAGGTTCCTTAAGGACATATGCCAGGCAAAGAATCATTGACTTATAGAATCATGCTTTCTAGTGTAGCCCAGAAAAAGTAACTGAAGTTTTTACAAAATGGAGCAACTGACTCATGGTAAGATATAGTCATCTATGGCAGAGAAGCAGCAAAAGAATAACTAGAGTTTATAATCATTTATAGTAGAAAAAAATCATCAGAACCAGATCAAACACAAATCTGTGTTTGAGTTCTAGCTTCCTTATTACCCCACAGCCTAGTTGGTTTAGTCATTTAAATGTGCTGGGCATGCCTTCTTTACCAGTGTGTTGTCTATGAGGTCTGTCCCGAAAGTATCAAGACAATGTCAATGTAATTCAAAATTTGTGCCACAATACTTTTGGGACAGATCTCATACAATAGTTTAAAATTCTGATTCTGAGATTACAGAAGAGTTTTACATGCAATAAGATCACATCTTGTTCACTCATGCCCTTTCCCAGGGTCTAGCATGCAACATATTGTTCCTAAAAGGCTGTGTTGTTAATCTTTTTGAATTGTTTATTCTATAGCAAACAGTTATGAATATTTTGGGCCAGTAAGTCTCATGAAAGCATATGTAATATTTTATGTGTAGGTAGGTATGCATTTTGGGGGAGGGGGACAATAGTTTTTATAGTATAGCCAAGTAAAAAAACCATAAAAACCCCAAATGTAGAGTCTCTGAATATTTGTTACTTCTATAATCCTTGTGCAATCCACTACATAATTGAGTCGGAAGTACCCTAATTTATACCTAAAGTATAAATTTATACCTAAAGTATAAGTGTGTTATACCTAACACACTTTGTATAGTAAATAGTCAACTGATAAATGATTCTTGCAGTTTTACCAATAGTATACTAGGTTTTGTGTGTGCTTCAGTGATGAGCAGATTTAGAAACAGCAGTAAACAAAAAAAATATTACTGTCCTCAGGAGATTTAGTTTCTAGTGGAGAGAAACTAAGTAAAAATATAAACGTGAAAATCAATCATAATAACAAATACAAACTAAGTCACAAAAAATGGGTAACATAATAACTAATCACTGAAATGAAAGGTAGTTGGTAGGATGGTCAGGGAAGGCCTGGGAACTTATATTTAGAGTGTAAAGGGCACTGAAAGAGAAGTCATAAGACACTAGCTCCAGATAAGAACTCATATTAGTTGTGTAATCTAGGGTAAGTCAGATCCCCTGTATGAACTTCCACTTGAACCTTTTCAAAGATATCCCATATGTATTTTACATATTTTTTTTAAAAAACGATTAAACTTCTAAGTTTTAGTATTTGGGCAATTCATCTTCTTTGAAAGTCACATTTTTGTTCTGAAATCAATATTTTCCCATGATTTACATAGCATCAAACTGCCACTGTCATGTGTTGTCATTCTCTCCTTCCTAGTCTCCTTCTCCAGTGAACTGCTCTTCACTGATTGCAAAGTAAGGTGACAGTAAAAAGTGCACAGAAGAAGAAATTTGGAGAGATGCCCAGGGTTGAGCCCCATCCACCACATATCCATGTGAACTCACCCTACTTTCCTTGAATTCCCAAATTTATGAGACAAAAAACAGATTACTTTTAGCCCAATGCATATAGGAAGAAACTATGGGTATCTCTAAAGATAACTGAAGATGCCACCATACTTGTCTTCTGAAATAGGTACAGTACATTGCATGATGCTCACACCACATCAAAGCCCTGTTCTGCAAATTTACAAATCCCATTAACCACTGCTTTTCCTTTTTCTGGAGAGGTGTGACCTGAGTCACCACTGCATTTTGAGCTCGCCCTAGTAGTAAATATTCAGGGTGGCCTGGGAGAAGAGAGTTATTGGTTCTTAATTCACAGAGTGAATAGTCTAATGTTTATGATTTATGACCCATGGCTTAACTTCTAGTTCCATTTAGGAACTAAGGCAATGAGACCATAAAATCAAACATATGCTTTTAATTAGTATAAAGATAATGCACAAAAACTGACTAAAAATAGGGCCAATCTGATGAAGTATTGAAAAACAAAATATCCTTATCTTTACCAGTATGTGTAGCAGATTAGTCAAGCTTTTAAGAATAAGGAAACAATTCTAAAGCTTTCTTTGGAGTCCCCACAAGTTAATGCTTCTTTTAAATTTTGCAAATACTTTATTTGTACCTCTCTTAAAGGGTTTTCTACTTCTTCCTACCTTGAATTGTAGATTTTTGTAGGCACACTTTAGTTTCCATCAAACTCTAATCTCAAAGGTCAGGATTTTTAACTATTTTATCTCTTGTTAGGTAAGAGGTAGTGATCCAACACAGTGTTTTATTTAGAGTAAGTGCATCTAGTGTTAATAAATATTTGTCAAATGGATGCCTGAGTCGAAGTAAGGACTCACTTAAGTAAAAATACATGTGTGTTATAAAGGAAGAAAGAAAAAGAAAAAAAGGCAGTATGAAACATTTTGAATGTTTAAGCCTTTTATATATTTTGCGTTTATTCTGGTGTATGTTGTAAATTGGTAGTCTAGTTTTAAGTTTTTGCACATACCATTCCAGTTCTCCCAACACCATTTATTGAAGAGGCTATTTTTATCCCATTTTATGCTCCTGACCTGTTTGTCAAATATTAATTGACTATAGAGACCTGGGTTTATTTCTGGGCTTTCTATTCTGTTCCATTGATCTATGTGTCTATTCTTATGCCAGTACCAGGCTGCTTTGATTACAGTGGCCTTGTAGTATATAGTTTGATATCAGGTATTGTGATCCCTCCTACTTTGTTCTTCTTCTTAAGATTGCCATTTTTGGTTCCATATAAGTTTTTGAAATATTTGTTCTAAGTATGTGAAATATGTCATTGGTGGTTTAATAGGGATTGTGTTGAATTTATAGATTGTTTTGGGTAGTATGGACATTTCCATGATGTTAATTCTTCTAATCCATGAACATGGTATATGCTTTCAATTATTTGTATCTTCCTTAATTTCTTTTTTTCAGTATTCTGTAGCTTTCTGAGTAACAGTCTTTTACTTTCTTGGTTAAGTTTATTCCTAGGTACTTTATTTTTCTTGTTGCTACAGTAAGTGGTATTTTTTCCTAGTTTTTGTTTCTGATATTCCATTGCTGGTGTACAAAAATACCTTCAATTTCTTATCCCCTAAGGCAAGGGAAATAAAAGAAAGAATAAACTAATGAGACTACATCAAATTTTAAAACTTCTGCATGGCTAAAGAAAATACCATCAAAATAGAATGGGAACTGGCAAAGGACCTAAACAGATGTTTCTCAAAGGAGGACATCAAAGGGCCCATAGACATATGAAAGAATGCCCAACATCACTAGCCATCAGAGAGATGCAAATTAAATCCACAATGTGATACCACTTCACATTAGTCAGAATGGCCATCATTAACAAATCAACAAATGACAATTGCTGGCAAGAATGTGGAGAAAAGGGAACCCTCCTACATTGTTGGTGAAAATGCAGACAAGTGTAACCACTATGGAAAACAGTATGGAATTTCTTCAAAAAACAAAAAATTGAATTGCCTTTTGATTCAGTGATCCCACTGCTGAGATTATATTCAAAGAATTTTGAGCCCTGGCTGGTGGCACAGCAGATAAGGTGCCGGCCTGTGAACCCAAGGGTTGCTGGTTTGATTCCCCAGCAAGGGTGCATAACCAGGTTGCAAGCCAGGTCATCAGCCAGGTCTATAGCTAGAAGCTAGGTGAAAGGCAACCATACATTGATGTATCCCTCCCTCTCTGTCTCTCTCTGTTTCCCTCTCTCTAAAAGTAATAAATAAAATCTTTTAAAATAAATAAATAAATAAGAGAATTTTGAAACACCAATTCAAAAGAACCTATGCACCCCTGTGTTCATAGTAGCATTATTTGCAATAGCTAAGAGCTAGAACCAGCCTAAGGGCTATAAAAGAGTGGATCAAAGGAGTGGCCAATTTACGCAATGGAATATTACACAGCAGAAAGAAGGAATTTTTACCTTTGGGACAGCATGGATGGGACTGGAGTGCATTATGGTAAGAGAAATAAGGCAGGCAATGAAAGACAAATCCCATATGATCTCACCCATAAGAGGAACCTAATGAACAAAACAAACAAGTGAGCAAAATAGAACTAGAGGCATGGAAACAAGGAACACACTGACAATGACTAGAGGAAGAGGGAGGGGGACCTGGGGTAAAGAATGATAAGGGTCTAGTCAAGGTACAGGTATAAATGACCCACGGACTTGGGCAACAGGATAGGGATTAACTGTGGGAAAGGGGGCTGGGCAGAGCAGGGGAGAACAATGCTAGAAAATTGGGACAACTGTAATAGAACAACAATAAAAAACAAAATAATAAAATAAAATACCTTTTAAAAGCCTTAAGTGTCTCTTAAGCAATGTTAAAAAACATGGAGTAATTCTCTTCTTTTTAAAAATGTTAAGAATTTACCAAAACTTTTCTTAAGAATGTAAATCTTTCATCAAATACCCTCCTATACTACAATTTTATCTTTCAGTCTCTCTTAATCCTAATCACACAATCAGACTTTTATTAACTCTAATTGCTCTTTGATCAGATACTTGATTATTTACCCTGAGGCTACATTGTAGATTCTAAATTGTTCTGCACAGTTGTAATTACCATATGTTTTCATTAATCTAATTCTGTTAGCTGGCTGTTTACTGAGTGGTCTTAGTGTCAATCAATTATCCTGCTAGCCCATGCATCAGAACAATTAGAATGGAGTTCAGTTTTTAAGGTGTAGTCATTAGGTTATATTATTACACATTTCCAGCCTATTAGAGGGCAACCAGAAAAAGATAAATAGGAGATTTTCAAGTGTAGTTTTTATCACTGATACTGAATATAGATTTACTAGAGACTCATCTATGTAGCTTATATTATGATCCAAGGATATAGGTCCTTGAAAATATTATTAAATATTTCAGTGTTAGAAAACATTAGCAAACACTTCAAAAATGAAGCCATGTTAGATCTAAGTGAATGAAAAAAATAATCCATGCAAACTGACATTTTCTTTCAAATGTTGTAAACCAGGCTTTTCTAGTTAACATGGAAATTGACCTTCACCAGATCACTATATTTAATATAGTCTGTTAGTAATGTGTTTTCAAAGGAATACTTAGTATTTCCAAAAACTTTTAAAACAATTATATTCCTTAAAAATTAGTTATCATGTATTTGTTAAAAATTCCTACAGAGTTTGACTAATTCTATATGCATTGCTCTGCACACATCATTTTGCTCCTTCCTCTACTTCTTTCATTAAATAGTCCCTGAGTCCCTACCTCATGCTGCTAAAAGCATTGCACACAGAAAGGAAAATATGATACAGCTCCTGGGCTGAGTTGCGTGGCCAAGGATTGAAACAATGAGTCAATGCCACCAAGAGGGCCAATGTCACAAAGCAAGGCTAATGCAGTGGACTAATCAGAGCCTCTGAGGCTTAGCAATGTACTTAGCATTTTACTTCATTTTTTCACAATAATAATAATAATGAACACTTGTTGAGCACTTTCCATTTGGCAGAGACTCTTACAAAGATTGAAGGTACACTGAATCATATATAGACTTTATAAGAATACTGTGAGTTGGTTGCTATTAGATACTATATATTACAGATGTGGAAAATGAGGCTGAATAATTTGCTAAAGGAACTCAATAATTGACAGTGCTACCTATAAACAGAGAACCACTATGCCTTTAACCAGTCTATTCTCCAAGGCTGATTCTCAAACTCTGTACTTGGTGAGAATCACCAGGTAGGATTGTTAAAACACAAGATAGTTGGGCTCCACTCCTACAGTTTCTGATTTAGTAGGTCTGGCTAAGACCCAATAATTTGTATTGTTAACAAGTTCCCAGGAGATGTTAACACGCTGAGTCAGAAACCAAACTTTAAAACCATTGTTCTACTAGATTCCAAGCTTCTACCAATCTCTTCAGTCTTCTGATCCACCCACCACCTCATCACTACTCTTCACTCTTGTCAGGGAAGCTCACCATTTACCAGAGAAAATGTTACCCCACCAGTCACATTTATCTGAACCTATTTCTGTTCTTTCATCCCACCCCCTCCTCCAACTGATTCTTACTATCTTCCCTCATCAAGTTCTCCTCCTCAACACTTTTAAAGGTTTGCTATTCAAGGTCAGTTTCTCTAAATGTGACTCCATCACTTATAACCACTTGAGAACTTATTTAAAAGCATGCGTTGTATATTATTAAAATACAACTTTATTTTTGTGTCCTCTTATCCATTTACATTTATTCAGTAGAGGAATCCCTCCCCTCTACCACCACTACTATAAAAATCCAAACATTCCTTGAATTTTCTGTTCATTTGTAGGTAGTAGAAAGATAATCACTTTAAATTATAGATAGAGTATGTACTAAATCATAGTCCAGCCCTAACCCATTATCCAAGCTAAAGATTCTCTGACTGCTGTCAGGCTTCCTGTCATCAAGGTAGAGAATGGTAGTCTGTGGTTTTTAAATTTTTCTCTTCTTCTGCTAAGAAAGGGAAGGTAGAACACTTATTTTGACTAATGCTGTTGGCAAATGTTTTATGTTCTCTGGTCTCCATATATCTAAAGCTGACTTGTTGTTCATGGTGATATTTGTGGGTTCTTCAGAAGTTCTTCAGCTGAGCACTTTCCACTGTAGTTGTCATGACTGCCGGCCAATGAGTTTCCCTGGTTTCCTGGAAGTCCACTCCTCATAAACTGCTCTACCTCATTACCACCCCACGCAGTCCACTTGGGCAAGAGTCAGAATGGTTACATGCCTGTTCTTCATTGTAATTCAAATCCGGTTCAGAAGGAAACTTCATAGATCCTTGGCACTGGCAAATTCTTGGAAAGCACTTTTTCTAGATGTGCATGGAAAGGTCTTAACTTTCTTGGTGTGATCTGGCACCAGTTTTCTGTGCCCTGTGATTAAAGGAAACCATGTCACTGCCCCAGGGAAGCCCAAGAAACCTCAATGAACAAGTCTACGGAGAGATTGATGCCTCATTTTATAATGTTATATCTATTCTTCCCCAGTGATTTGGGGGAAATTTTCAAATAAAGTTTATGTTACAAAATTATTTACTTTTTTGTGTACTTATCCCCTTAATCAGCTCTTCCTGGGGTGTGATAAAACACTCAAATTAAAACAAAATAAAATACATTGCTTAACCTTCCCTCTCAGACTCATGCTGCTCTGTTTTATTCTTTTCAGCCTGAATTTGTTCTCTTCTATGGACATCGTTCAGCCTTTATCATAGCTAACTTCCCATGGACAATTCATAGTATAAACAGTTCCCTTCCTGGGACCTTTATTTCTTTTTTAAAATATATTATTAATTTATTTTCAGGGAGAAGGAAAGAGAGAGAGAAAAAAGAGGGAGAGAAACATCAATTGGTTGCCTCTCATTGGCTCCCAAATGGGGACCTGCCCCACAACCCAGGTATGTGCCCTGGCTGGGAATCAACTAGAGACCTTTTGGTTCACAGGCTGGTGCTCAATCTATTGAGCCACACCAACCAAGGTGGACCTCTTTTATTTTTTCCTTTAGGCCTTTGTGACCCACTTTCCCCCAGTTCCCTTTATGGTTCTCTCTCTCTCATTTGGAGGCTTCATTTTTTTTAAGACCATTTCTCAAATATTAGAGAGTGTACCCAGGTTTTCATCTAGGCAACTTCACCATCCAGAACTTCATTGTCAATTACTCACAAATGAGTTTCCACTAGATCTCCACTTTCCATGTCAAATTCAACAAGACTAAAACACCAAACTCTAACACCACTCCTCTTTGTAGGTTCAGGCAATTCTCCACTAGCACTCAGTGCCTCCACTTCCTCTAGTATTGAGTTCAGTTCCACTTTTTAAGAAGTATGTGTAGCAGCTAGCTTCAGAAGCAACAATTATCACTTAATGCACAGTAACTACATACTAGGTAGGTATTTTGTAGATAAGGACACTGAAGTTGAGAGATTTAATAACTTGTCCTAGTCATAGAACTCTTAGTTGGCAAGACCAGGATCTAAATCCATATCTATACAGGTCCTTATAATCACAATGGTATGCTGTGTTCTTCTAATGACTCTAGAATCCACCCTCTCTATACATCTCCAAGCTTTAATTCATGCCTTATTACTGTTAATAAAATCCAATGTTCTTTCCACTACTTTGCCTGCATTATCTGGCTCATGCATCCCTTCCTACTTAATCTTTTCTTATTTACCCATGAAACATCTGGACTGAAGCCATCCTGAACTTCTTGTACTTGAAATCAATTCTCATTTAAATGTCATTCTTTCTGGCTAGAATACCTGTCATCTTACAATCAAATGGCCTTGAGAACTCACACTGGTGAGGTGCTTTTCCTCTGTTTCCACAAAGCACCCTAGACATCTTCTCTTCTAGTACTTACCACAGAATACTACAAGCCTTTACTAACATTTATTATCTCATCCTGAACTAAACAAAAGTGTTTTGTTGGTCTTTAGCAAAAATAAGTGTGCTTACCTTATCCAAGGTGCTCAATAGGCTATGTTTTTATTGATCTATATTTGAAAAATACCAATCATAATCACTTTTATTGCTTTCAGTATCAAAATCTATGAAAAGAGTTGAAAAAGAGTCTAGTGTCAGATGCAACACAGATATGGATCTATTTAATGCATTAAAATGACTATATACATAATATTTTCACAAAAATATGATGATGTAATAACAATAGGCCATTTAATAATTATATTTTATGGTTTATTTATTTGCAGTTATATGATGGTATTTGTCAGCTTCAGAACTCATAAAACCCAGGACTTACTGCACTTGGATAAGAAAATAATGTTTCAAAACTTGGTGCTTCCTTGGGACTCTTCATATTTGCCAGAACTTGTATGAGTCACAACACTGCCCCACAAAAGAAAATGCTTCATGCTTCATTACTTGTTTGCTCTGTACATGTGGGTTTTGGCACTCATAAGGAGGTTAGGAACAAATTAACAATGAGACCCAAGGTACCACTTTATTTATTTGTATTTAAACAGAGGGAAAGGGAGAGGGAAAACCTGGGTGAGAAACGTCCATGTGAGAGGGGTACATCAGTCAGTTGCCTCTTGTATGTGCCCCAACCAGGACTGAACCTGCCTAACCCAAGCATGTGCCCTCACCAGGAATTGAACCAGAGATCTGTTGCTTTGCGGGAGGATGCCCAACCGACACTGGTCAGGGCTATTTGTAAAGTATTTTAAAACACAAGTATCCTCTCTATTATTTGTGAAACAGAACTCTGAGATTTCAAATAAATTATTGGACAATCACTTGGAATGAGTCAAACTCATTTTTGTTAACAATTTCAATTACCCACAGGCACCCCTCTGTGCAAAAGTGGTAAGAAAGAAGAATGAAGTTCTTAAATTTTCATCACAAGTGTTAGTTCTCAGCAGATTTGTATCATACTTAAAGAACATGATTGCCATTGAGTCAACTAAACAGAATATTGGCACTTGAGAAACTCAAGATAGAATCCAGCCCTGAACTGACTAATACTTAATCCTCCCCCAAAAAAGGGTCACTAAAATTAAGGATATTTGAGACAGGCTGCTCAGGGGATAGGCAAAGTTCTCCTCTAGTTTTCCATATATTGTTCATCTACTAATTTAGAGTTTAAATTATCTAAATGTCTGATAATTTCCAAGATGTTTACTAATGATTTTTCATTCTTGGCTTTTATAAATTATATAAAGAAAATGTTCTCTTCTGCAAAATATTGCCCTTTTTAACTTTAAAACTCTTTTTGAAATTTCATATAAAATTCAGCCTAGGAGAGAATCTGTCTCTCCAGATGAACTGTTAAATACTTCTTTATCAAATACTTAAAATCATATTATATAGCAAATTAACCTTGTAATTTTGATTTTAGGGAAACCAAAACTTCTTATAGTTTGTTTCTTATTTTCTTTGATCATGTTTTGATGTTAAAATCATCCCCTAATATATTTATTTTTATATTGCCTCAATAAGAGCAATATAAAAATAAGTAAAATGACTATATAGATATTATATATACATATACATATACATATATATATACACATCAATTAGTTTACAATAATAAGCAAATTTTCTTCTTGAAATCTCTCTTCATAGTCTTGTCTTATCCAATCTGGTCATGTTAAAGATGATTTTTCAGTAATTGTAGAATGTTAGAGAAAGTAAATACATTAAAGTTCATTCTCTAATAACTTCCAAGAAGCCTAGGATTCTATAAAATATTCATTGTATAGATTTACTTATACAATGAAAAGGATAAGTCCAGTAGCCATATAGCTTGTGCGGCATATAAACTAGCAATTCAAAATTCAGTCATTATTTAGGACTCATTTTCCATAGAAGGAAAATATAATCCTGATAATAACTAAACCAGATTAGATGTTGCAAATTTAAGAAATGCATGATATGTTATATGACCTACTCTAAAATTATATAATTGAAAGATTAGGATATTGTCAAGGATTGTAGAAATTTCACATATAAATTTTATACTTTATAATTATTAAGAGAAAATGTGAACTACTCAATTTGTAAAGGACCAAAGTAGATTTGAAAAGTAGCAAATTTCATATTGTGGCATTTGAGTTGTATATTACTGGGACACGTGTTAACTAGCAGCAAATCTTTACGAGGCCCTGAGCCCAGGCTTCCTAATAGTAGAAACTTGAACTTGAATAAGTTTCAACCAACTTTGTTTTTTTGAGAAAATTTCATGCTGGGGCTTAGACTTTATGTCAACCTTCTAAGTAAGAGAAATTAATTATTTAAAGAAATAGCAACCATGAAATAAGATGATGTATATTTACTTGAACCTTTCCTTTTCTCTTAGTAACTATGAAAGTAAGGGTTCACAGGACTAACAAGTTCGCAGGCAAGATAAGGCAGACAGAAATGGGATAAAATGTTTTTCAAAAAGATTGAGAATAATAGATCTCAGGAACAAGAAGTAACGATCATAACTGAATGAAACAGAAAGTAAATAAACATTTCTTAGAAACTGAATTATCTACTAAAATGAAAACTTAAACAGAGATTGCAAATGTTTGGGGTGACTTAAGTGTGAAAAAAAAGCCCTGACTGGCAGCTCAGTGGATAGGCACCAGCCTATGAACCCAAAAATCACTGGTTTGATTCCCAGCCAGGGCACATAACCAGGTTGTAAGCCAGGTCTCCAGCCAGGTCCCCAGCCGGAGGCAGGTGAAAGGCAACCAACACTGATGTCTCTCTCCCTTTCTTCCTCCTTCCCAGCTCTTCTCTCTGGAAATAATGAATTAAGTCTTTAAAAAAATTTTTTTAAAGAGTGAAAACAGGCACGAGCAAAGGTGCCAAAAGAGAGTTTTTGCCAATAACTCTTTTTTAGTGAAAATATTAATTGTGTTTATATTGGTACTATGAAGACCTATCTGCATTTAAGCTATTTCCAAGAGAAAGCTTGTCATTATACATCTCTATGGAGTCACCTTATTACAGTCCAGGAAAGAGCCCCAGAGTTTGCATAGCATAGTGTCTAGAAGGGAACCACACAGGCTCTGATTACTATGTGCCAGCACGGTCTGTTTGCTGCTATCACTGTCCAGCAGTGGGGAGTTATGCCACATTGCTTCAAGGCCTTAGAGTACTCCTTCTGCCTACTGTGCTTACAATCACTCCATTTCAACTAGTCTATCAGCTGCTTCGACATCATGCTGTTATCCATCTCCCACACATATCCGGCCCAGTAAATCTGAATTTTAGTGAGCTTGACTTCCATACTGATGTCCCAGGTTCCTGCTGTTGTTGACCTTGTGTTGCCATTAGATGTTAAGTGTGACTTGTAGGCAAAGTTGATGAAACTGTCCCAGAAACTGGATAGTTTTTGTTTCATTTTTAAATTTTAGTCTTCAATTAACCTACCAAAGAAATTTTAGCATTGTCATCCTTTAGTCCTAGACTTTTCTCTTTGGGTGAGCTTAAATGCTTCCATGTCATGGTTCCATATACTTACCTTGAAAAATATATGCTAGTCCATTAAAATACCTTAAGTTGAGAGATTTAGTGAGGTCTAGTACCAAGATTGAAATGCAAACTGTGACATTATTTTAGGGTCATTTTGTTATTTTTATACAGTGTTATATTCAATTTTTATCTTTTTAAATTCACCAAATTTGATTCTGCTGAGCTAGCAAATATCACAACTCATAGAGCATGCTTATCACTAAGTCGGTACATCTGGTAATAAATGGCAGATGGAGTCAGCTTATGGGAGGAATATATATATATATATATATATATATATATATATATATATGGCAACAAGGTAGGACATCTGAACAGTCTTCAATGAATATACACAGGTTTTCATATTACTTTTTCTAATGAAAAAATTGGTTGGTATGAATAACTTACATACTTTTTAGTTTATTATTTAATTATCTTTATGTCCTGTGATGATACAATATCTGTTTCTGATTGTAGCTTCTTGGCATCTTTAGATGAACACATGTCAGCTACATGTTTGATTTAGAAAAACAGGCTATCACCGGTAAGGGGAATGTACTGAAATGACCTTTGAAAGGTAGAGCTGTAGACTTTTTTTAAATGGGTCAGATATTAAGAATGGGAAGGAGGAGTTCAAGGTAAGAGTCCATTGGCTCTATGGATATAGACAGGGACAAGAAACCAAACTGTGATGGAAGTAATATTTATCTTAAATACCAGTTAGTACTATCAAAAGTTAAAATCTTTTGTTCTCATAAAGATGACAAGGAAACTACTACTGAATTGTATAGAATTAAAGCATTCCCAAGTTATGTATAAGCCTGGCTGAAGGTAGATAATTTTATTAATAACCCTTTTCATCCAAAAAAAAAAAATATATATATATATATATATGCACACACACGCACACACATATATATACACAGACATGTACATAATATAAAAATATGTACTATATTTATATATTTAAAGTTTCTTTTATAATTTTAGTATTTATAGCGTTTCACATACTATTGAAAAATATGTTTAGCAGTTCCTTTAGAGTTGTAATTGTAATTTTACTTTGGTTAGGCAAGTGTTTGTGTTCAAAAGATGTTTTAAAAACTTGACTCCTTCAATGAAAGACCCTGAAGAAAAAAAAAAACTCAAGAAAGTTTTCTCCCATACTGGCTGGTGGCACATTGGATAAGGCACCAGCCTACAAACCCAAAAGTTGCTAGTTTGATTCCCAGCTAGGGCAACATAACCAGGTTGCAAGCCAGGTCTCCAGCCAGGTCTGTAGCTGAAGGCAAGTGAAATGCAACCATACAATGATGTTTCTCTCCCTCTCTGCCTCTTTCCCTTGCCCTCTCTCTGAAAAATAATAAAATCTTTAAAAAAGAAAGAAAAAGAAAGAAAGATAAATTTTTTTTCTCCCAACTGTGGAACACTTTTATCTTTGAGATGGTAATAGATGTTACAGTAAACAAAATAACAAAATAAATACCTGCTCTGTGGTTATACAAATTTGGAAAACATATGTTCAACAAAGCTGACAGGGGTTCCTTACTGTAAGACATTTTAGGCCTTCAATTATGCATTATACATTTTCACACAGAGATAAGGAGAGGCTATAGTAAAAGTATGGCACCACTTGTCATAGACTTATTTATTTAAAGAATTCCTATGGATAACTCAAGAAACACAACTTGGAAACAATAGCTGAAAATATAAACCAAAATACTACCTTACCACTCTTCATATTTTCCCTGCACAGATCCTTTATGATTACGTATGTTCTTGCTAAGAAAGGCCATACAGATCTCATCTCTAAGCAGCTACCACAAAATTCAAAATACTCTAAATCTGATCCATGTGATTGCCAAACCCATCCTCATATACTACTTGAAAATGTTTACTGTAACTCAAACAATATTCCTATTTTCTAACAACATTGACATAAAATTTCATAATAGTTATTTAAATTTAAAGACATAAATGGAGTCAAGGGCTTATATACCTGTCATGAAAAACTATGATAAAAAATACTGCCTAAGAGAAGCAAAATGGAGGAGGAATAAGTGGAGCTCCACCAATCTCCACCTAGGATCAATCTGGAATTACAGCTTAATTGGAGAGAAATCATCCAGAATAACCAACAGAACATGAGCTAGACAGAAACCTTATAATCACAGACAGAACAGAAGAGGCCCCTTCATCACAATGTGACTGGTAGGAAGTGCAGAGACTCAAGAGGGCTGGTGGGGCTCCCATGGGCAGCAGCTGAAGGGACAAAGGAACATCTCAGCACCTGGGGGTTCCACCTGAGAAGGGTGGGTTCTAAACCCCCTCCTGGGCTTCCCAGCCCACAGCAACACAGCTGAGAGTAAAACAGCATCAAGCTCTAAAAAGCAGGTTTAGCCAGCTTGAAAAGGAGAGCTTAAAGGGACCACACATAAAAATACATTGGTACCACTTACCCTGGGCTCCAGTGGAGGAAGTGCAGAGTGAACTAGAGATGATCAAAGAGTTTGGGGCAGTGGCTTTGAGAAGAGAAATGAGGGAGTGGCTAAAAGATCTCAGTGCTAATCCATCCCCCATCCAGCAGGCAGACTACTCTTCTCCAAATGAGGTAGCCCCGCCCACAAGAAGTAATCTGCCCAGCCCAGCGGTGCCTAAATCTGACATCTGATCATAGGTTAATTGGATTAACAACTCAAGGAGACAGACTAAGATAGTGAATCTCTGGTAGGCTTCAACCAGCTGACCAGGTCCAGGCTGGGACATGAGCTGACGTCACCAGGGGTGGATCCAGGATGTAAAGAAAGTGCACCTCTATGACACAGAAAGTTCCATGATGAAGACAGAAGTCAAAGCAGACCAATCTAAGAAGCAGTAACAAAGAATAAGAGTCAACTAAAATGGGGAGACAAGGAAACAAAGCCCCATTGAAAAGAAAGGAGGAATCCCCAGAAATAGTGCAAAATGAAATACAGGCGAACACACTATCAGACATGGAATTCAAAATAATAATTATAGAGAAGCTCAATGAGCTAAGCAAGCTCAAAGGAAACTACAAACAACTTCAAGGGAACTACAAAGAATTCCAGGGAAGCTACAAGGAACTTACTGAAAACTACACCAACATTAAAAAGGACATAAAAAAATGTCAATAAGAGCTAGGAGGAAATGAAGAATACAACTTCCAAGTCGAAGAACACAGTAGAAGGAATCAACAACAGGCTAGAGGAAGCAGAGGATCAGATCAGTGAGCTGGAGGTCAATGTAGAAAAAATTTTCAGACAAAGCAACAAAATGAAAAACAACGAACAGGTTTTAAAAGAGCTGCAGAACAACATGAAACATAATAACATCCGTATCATAGGGATACCAGAGGGAGAAGAAGAGGAGCAAGGGATAAAAAACCTTTTTGAAAAAGTAATGACAGAAAATTTCTATAACTTGAGGAGAGAAAGTCATTCAAGCTCAAGAAGCACAGAGGGTCCCAATGAAGGTGAACTCAAACAGGCCCACTCTAAGACATATCATAATTAAAATGGCAAATTTAATTAAAATGGCAAATTTCAAGGACAAGGAGAGATCCTAAAAGCAGCAAGAGAGGAACAGCTAACAATATAAGACGGAACTCCGGTAAGGTTATCAGCTGATTTCTCAACAGAAACACTACAAGCCAGAAGGTGGCAAAAAACATCCCAAGCTATGAAAAACAAAGGCCTATAACCAAGACTACTCTACCCAACAAGGCTCTCATTCAAAATGGAAAGTGAAATAAAGAGTTTCTCAGACAAAAGAAGTTAAAAGAATACATATCCATCAACCAGCATTGCAAGAGATGCTAAAAAGTCTGCTTTAGGAAGAAACAGAGATAGACAGGCAGGAACACAAGTACAAAGGGAAAAATTGACAATGAATAACTACTGATCAATAATAACCTTAAATGAAAATGGATTAAATGCACCGATCAAAAGATATAGGGTAGCTGAATAGATAAGAACCAACTTTAACTTATAAATGCTTTAAAATAATCTTGTTATAAGTAGATCTTACTAAATAATGTATAGTTTTGTATTTTGTGTCTGCATCACTGCAGGTTAAGTTTTCTTAAATTAGAATTATTTTCTAAGTTGGGAAAATCAAGTTACTTTCAGTAACTTAGAAAAATTAAATGTAGTTAAGGAAAAGATGTAAGAAAATGTAGATGTATATTACATAGAATACATACTGTCTTTCTTATTCACTGTTACAAAATTTGTGCTTGTTTGTGGGTGTATAATACATGAGGTTATTAGCAATTTATGTTTTAAATATCAATCAACGGGTAGTTGGGGTGTTGAGAAATTAGTCAATCTTTAAGTTAAAAAAGATGCTGAGAGTGAAGACTAATTTGAGACAGAAGTTAACAACTACTATACTATGTGATTCATGCACATAGACAACAGATATTCCCATAATAACACTTAAATTAGATGAGATTCCTTTCAAACAGGTAGTCAAAATAGACTTTTCTAACAATGAAGGCCCCCAAACTGGGGATGCTTGACAAAATGTATTAACCCTATAATAAACTTCATTATTCAAATGTGAAAGTACCTACCTAATCTCTACCTCAACAAACTTAAATAATTCACTGGCTAGTTTAGGACCACATAAGAAGTCAACCACAAGTTCAAAAGGTAGCAAAGAATACTATTCAAAACATTATTTAGATCCTAGGGTTTTTTTTTAAACCTTGAATTAGTAGGTATCATACTTTCTACTCTGTGGGGACCAGCTGAGCACTGTAGGTGCCATTATTTCTGAAGGCTTCAACTGGTGAAACATGTGTATAGGAGAAACAGAGGGTATTGAGGAAAATGGGACTTCTGCAAGGGGGAAAAAACATCAATCTACTCACTAAGATGGAGAACTCTAAATAAGAATAAGTTGTAGTCCTAGTAGCTTAAAATAAACAAGTTGTATTATTGAAGGGGGTGGGATCTGACTTAAAAAACAAATTCATTTTTACTGTGGGTTTGGCACTGTCTCTAGGACAGCTTTCACAAGAGTGAGTTTTGCAATACATCTTTTCTGTGATAGATTTCACAAAAATAGCATTCCAAAATAAAATAAGTATTAAAGAAAAAAATGCTTAATTTACTACAATATATTTAAAATATTATCACTTAACATGTAATAATTACATAAGCTACTGATATATTTTAAATTTTTTGTATTAACTTTTCAAAATCTATTATGTACTTTAAATATTTGTAAAAATATGTATGTGTGTAAATGTATTCATGCATGTGTTTGGTAATACTGCAATTGATATTACTTTAAAATTTTTATTTATTATTTTTAGAGAGGGGGAAGGGAGAGAGGCAGAGAGGGAGAGAGAGATCAATGTATGTGTTGCCTTTCAGCTGCCTCCAGCTATGGACCTGGCTGGAGACCTGGCTTACAACCTGGTTATATGCCCCGGCTGGGAATCGAACCAGAGGCCTTTCGGTTCACAGGCTGACGCCTTTTCTACTGTGCCACCAGCCAAGGCTGTGGTATTAGTTTAAAAAGTAATTCTTAGGCCTTGGCTGGTGGCACAGTGGATATGGCATCAGCCTGTGAACCCAAATGTCGCTGGTTCAGTTCCCCAGCCAGAGCACATACTGAGGTTACAAGCCAAATCTCCAGCCAGCTCCATAGCTAGAAGCAGGTGAAAAAGGCAACCGTACATTGACATCTCTCTCTCTCCCTCTCTGCCTCTTTCCCTTCCCCTCTCTCTCTAAAAATAATAAAATTAAATCTTTTAAAAAACAAACACCACCCCCCCAAAAAAGTAATTCTTTAAACAAATGAATTAACATAAGCACTCTGCTATAATGAAAAGAAAACTTTGTATTAATGATTTGAGAGGCTGATTGTTATAAGGCAGTAATTAAATGAATTGTCTGGATATGAAAGAAAAAAAAAGAAATACACATTGGTGGTTACAGAATGGACAGGAAAATGTTAAGAAGAATAAAGTAAATGGAGAAGCCAAAGAACTTAGATGCATGACACATGGACATGAACTAAGGGGGACATTGCTGGAGGGAGTTGGTGGTACTGGGTGGAGGGGGGCAAAAGGAGAAAAATTGGGACAACTGTAACAGCAAAAGCAATAAAATATACTTTAACATAAATAAATAAAAAGAAAAAAATAAAATAAAACTCAGTTTTAACCCTGAAAAAAAAAAAAAACCCCACACTGTCATACTTTACCAATTCAGAACCATTTATTAAAAATTAAAAGTTAGAATTCACATAGCTTTCCTGAGTAGAGCAGGTTTGGAAAGCAAGAGCAATGTATTTCTAGCCTTTGCCTACATCCTGAATTCTATACTCTGGCTGCTGTAATGAAGTTCTTTGTCTTTCTAACACCAAAATTACTTACAAGTTTGAGTCTTTGTTTCTTGGTATGGTGCAAAGAACATTGAATTGGGAACCAGAAATGAACCTGGTCTTGGCTTTGTCCCCACCTAGTGGGCCCTGTACCATCCTGAATGTGTTCTACTGTCACATGTCCAGGCTGAAGTAGATAACCTTGGGGTTATCTATCACTGACATCCTGTAATCTCATATGGTAACAAGATGAACTGAGGGATGTTCCATTGTTACCCACTATTCAGAAGGATGTAAAACAGTATCTGCCTAATGCTAAAGTTTAGGCTGCTACTAGCAAACATTAGTGCAAATTAGAAAAATGTCATTACATCTTGGATGATGAATTATAAAATGCACCCTTTCTCAGAAGACCAAAAAAGAAAAAAAGAAAAAAAGAAAAAAAAAAAAAAAAAAAAGCCCCAGTTGTTGGGAAAATTAACCAAAAAGAAGAGGCTCAGGTTAAAGTTCAACATTATCTCCCCTCCACTCAGAGCCTCCCACAGCCACTGAGGACAGCTATCTTAGGGCATCCTACTGAGATTTATATGCTGGACTTGCTCCAAGACCTTATTTTGGTATCCTCTATTCAGTGTCTCAGTTGTCTCTTTCCACAGATAATCAAGCTCTTCTCTTGATCTCCAGCTACTGAGCTCTTAATTTACTCCTCTGTGCACCCTGGCTCGATCAAGTTTCCATTCACTTCCTCGGCTAGCCACCTGCCCTTGGTCCCTGAATACACAGAGCGCTGAGTTCTCAGGCCTGCCCACCTTGGTCTGCTCATTTGCTAACTAATGGGCAACCCCTCTAGACATCTTTCAAGTCTTTTACTTGATCTGAAAATTCAACATTTTTGGCTATTCTCTCTATCATAAAATCTGTATTCTATTAACATTAGTGATAACCCTGTTTGAATAATTCTCTTAATAGCTCTAAGTTTTACTGCTTTTTAAATACCAATGGTTCCCAGATCCTTTGTTCTCTTTCTTTTTAGCCTGCAAAACTCTTTTAAAGTATCTTCTCCATACCTGAAACTTCAACTTCCATAATACTTAAAATAATGATGAATTTCAAAGCTATAACCCAGACCCCTTTCCTGAACTTCAGACCCCTACATCTAACTATTAAGCAATCCCTTCTAAAATCTCACCAGCATGTGAAGTAAAACATTGGTGAAATAGAATATGTCATATTATCTAAGCCATACCTACATTATTAAGGCAATTTATAAACCTACAAAAAATGTTACATAAGATTTTAAAAGTTCTTTAATGAACCCCCTTTTCTAACTTTCCCCTTTACCTCACCACTCAGTTTCCTGGCTTGCATCTTTGTCTTCGTTCAAATCATCCTTTTTTCTATTTTCAGCTGCCTTCACTATAGAATTGAAATGATAACTCTCTCACATGGTTGTGATATGAGTCAGAAGAAATAATGCATTTAAAAGGCCTGGAACACAGTGGGAGTGCTATAAATGGTAGAATATTATTATTGTTGGAAATATTACTTCTATTATAGCTAGGATTATGAGGTTCCATAAATTGGAACTGGACCATAGCTTCCACTAACTTTATTTGCTATAATAATAGTTTAGGGTTGAGCTTGATTGTATTTATTAAATTAGCTGTTTTTTAAACTACATAGCATTGAAAGAAGAGATTATAGATTAACTCAACATAAAAGATCCCAGCTTCATTTAGAATTGCAGACAGATATGGTATAATAAGCATCACTTTTCAAATTTTTAATTAGAAAGTACCCTTAGGCTATTCCATATCAGAAGAATAACTTTACAGTTACTGAGTCAAATCCAAAAATGTGTTTGTTAGTTAATGAAACTATTATATATGTGTGTAGAGTATATACAATATATGCCTTAGCATTAATGGAGAATTTTCAAGTTTATTAAATAATAAATTATTTATCCCTTCAGAACTTTAAACTTTGGGATTAAATTTCTCATTTGTATTAAGAAATTATTATGTAGAAGCTATCTAAGCTATTTGAGCATTTGTTTTAGAATCCCAAACTAACTTCAAGTGTGTTCAGTGATGGGGAGAAATAAAGTGTCCGTACTGAATCCTTTGACTAAAATGTGACCATCATGGTAGAGTTTTCACCGAGCACACATTAGGGGTAAACTCAGACTGAAGAGGATTTTTGAGGTGACACAATGTATTATATAAAAGAGGGCAAAATACTCTCTTTGCTGGGTTTCCAATTTAAGATAGCACTTGACTAAGAATCAACATATTTGATCCCTCCCTACAATGGCTTTCAAAATGCATGCAAAGACACAGAAAACTCATCTAACATTCAAACAATGCCTGACCCAACTTCGGGTCAGGGGCAACTTTTGCCTGACTGTAGAAGAAAGTCCTACAGATTTTTGATCGAGGTGCATAGAAAAATAAAAAATCTCCATGTTCATGTCCATGTCTTTCTCTATCTCTCTACATATAACACATACTTTCTAGTATTTACCTTGCCTTAAACCAAGTGTCTTGTGTTTGGTTTTCAGAGCCAAACTTCTTCTTCTTCTTCTTTTTTTTTAGTTTCTTCCCAGTAAAAATTGCTTAAGTGCGTACAAAGTTTCATGGCTTTTAAAAACAGCTTACTGCTCTGGCTGGTGTGGTTCAGTGGATAGGTGCCAGCCTGAGAACCAAAAGGTTGCTGGTACGATTCCCAGTCAGGGCACATGCCTGGGTTGTGGGCTGGGTCCCCAGTTGGGGGCATGCAAGAGGCAATAAATTGGTAGATGTATCTCTTGCACACTGAAGTTTCTCAAAAAATTAATAAATAAAAAATAAAAATTACAAAATAAAAATGGTGTACTACTTTCTTTTCTCCCTGTACTCAGACCAGCAAGAGGCAGAAGACAGGGGTTTAAGAAAGGTTTAAAGAAGTCACAGAGGCTGAAAGTCACTTGTGGGGATGAGGATATCTGAGCAGGCAGCAGGGACAGTCCTTGTCAATATTTAAGTGCTGGACAAAGTTCTTCTAACCTGGGTTAGTTTGTGTGAAGTTATTTTCTCAATTCTCTTCTCAAAAAAGAAGAATCATCAGAAAACCAAACCCTTCGACCCTCCATCGGGCCTGGAGTGGAACCTGTCCAATCTACATTTAGGGCACCACCCCATCGCTGCTGTGCTCTTGAGTTCTTTGCCCTGCCACATGATTTTCCTTTAGCCATACAAACATTGTATCTGCCTTATGCTTCACATCCATGCTCAAAACCTTCTCTGTTACCATGTTAAGTAGCATGTAAATGTGCATGACTTATATATGTATGACATTCCAGATATTACAAATAAATTGTCTACTTTACACTTTTTTAAAAATAGCCTCTATACACAAATAATATTTTTATGGAACTACCAAGTTGGCTCTAAAATTATAGGAAAATCAAGTTACAGTATGCTGTGATTAGTAAAGCTGGGAGTAGCTTAAAGGTGTCCTTAAAGTGAAAGCCTGCTATGTATTTTTGCCAGATGGTCCAGGTAATAATTTTTTGATGTTCCCTTCAATTATTCTCTCCACATTATATTTATATCTTCATACAGTGCCAATAAGTTTTAGGGGAAAAGGCAAAAAGAAATGTGGTAGGAGACTGGATGAGAAAATTTAGATTGATAGATATATTTTATTTCATATAGCTAAGGAATTTCAAGTATATATATATAGAAAACAACAATGAATCAGAAAAATAAACAGTATGTTATCAAACTCCTTTACAAAACCAAGTCCAAATGTCTAAAGAATGTGCCATACCAAAAGAATATGCCAAATGAAGATTAATAATAAAAAGACAGTTAAGAATCAATATTCAAGCAATATTAAAATTTAATGTGTAAATAAGAAACACAGAGTATAAAGTGGTATTCCAGACAATGATGTTGCAATATTAAAATCTGTACAACTTAAGGATATACCAGCCCTGAATATTTAAAAATAAATAATATTGTATTTAAACATGTAAAGAAAATGTTTTCTAACTTCAAGAGCAAATAGATGTTTTCAAATAGAGGAAAAAACAACTTTTATGTTGCAGATAAGTATACCAGAGTTCTGAAAAGTAAAATAATACTTATATGTAATATATTTCTTGACATAGTTTTAAAGGTCTTTGTTTTAGAAACTCATAAAAATATATTTAAATTATTATAAGTACCAAAGCATCTGAATAAATCTCTAATAGCAGATATAGCCACATTCTCTAAACCAAATACTGTAAAAATTAAGGTTAATAATAAACTTGCAAAACTTCTAAAATTCTCTGAAATTTAAAAGGAAAGAACTTTACAAAGTAACTGTTGGGGAAAAAGAGGTAAAAATTTCACTTGGACTAGCAAAGATAATGATAGTGAGACTGTTACATTTAAAAGTATGGAGGCACAGTTAAAGGTTTAATCAGAAATTAAAAGTTTATCAAAGCTAAAAGGTAACCTACTGAATAGGAGAAGATATTTAAAAATCATACATTTAAACAAAAGGTTAACACCCAAAATATGAAAAGAACTCATACAAGTTCAACAACAAAACCTACTAAAAATGGGCAGGTGAGTGAATTAGCATTTTTCCAAAGATGTACTTAGGGTCAACAGACACTAGAAAAATATTTAACTCCAATAATCATTAGAGAAATGCAAATCAAAACCACAATGAAATATTACCTCACCACTGTTGGAATGGCTATCACGAAAAAGATAAGAAACAAAAAGTGTTGGAGAAGATCTGAAAAAAAGAGAACCCTGGTACAGTGTTGGTAAGAATGTAAATTGATGCAGTCACTATGGAAAGCAGCACAGATATTCTTCAAAAAATAAAGAATAGAACTACCAAATGATACAGCTATTCCACTGCTGGGTATTTATCCAAAAACACTAATTAGAAAAGATATCTGGACTCCTATGTTCACTGTAGAGTTTTTTTTTTTTTTACAGTAGCCAAGATATGGAAGCAACCTAAGTGTCCATTGATAAATGAATGAATAAGGAAAATCTAATACATTTATACATGATGGAATACTACTCAGCCTTAAAAAAAAGAAATCTTAAAATTTGAGACAACATGGATGGATTTTGAATGCTAGGTGAATAAGTCAGGAGGAGAATGACAAATACCACATAAGTTCACTCATCTGTAAAGTCTAAAACAAACATAAACAAAACTAAAACAAACTTACAGAAAGATAACAGATTGGTTGTTACCAGGTTACCAAAGGGGAGAGCAATGGAGGGGGATAGGTCAAATTAGTAAAGAGAGTCAATAGTATGGTGCAGGATAGTAACTAGACTTTTCGTAGTGACCACTTTGTAGTGTATATAGATTTCTAATTACAATATGATACACCTGAAACTTATATACTAATTTTAACTCAATTGAACAATTTTTTCTCTGCAAATATTTTGATTATTAAGCAGATTCCTAAGGATAAATTAACTAGGAAAGGAGGAACAAACTGACAGTGACCAGAGGGGAGGGGAAGAAAGGAGGAAAGAAGGGGAAGAGTTTAGTCAAGGAACTAGTATAAATGACCCATGGACATGGACAGCAAGGTTGGGATTGACTGTGGGAGAGGGGAAAGAGTAGGTAGGGCAGGGGAAACCAATGGGATGAAAATGGAAAACAAATAAACTAACTAATAAATCAATTCAAAAAGAAGACAAAAAGGAAGGCAGGAAGAGATATATTTTACAATAAATAAGTTAATGAATAGTAAATCAGAAAAATATTAATGGAGGTTATTTAACTAAAGTAATAAAATAGACAAACATCTGCCTTAGTAATACTGAGGGGGGAAAAAAACCCAAAAGATAAACAAAAGCATCATTTAAGAATGAGAAAGACCTAAAAATGTAAAAAATGAAAAAAAAAATAGTTTGAGAACGTGATATATAAACCTTGGTTATCAAATATTTAAATCTTGGTGTGATGATGATTTTGTAAATATATGTGCTTAACCAAAATTGACCAAAAGAAAAAAAAGGCAGAAAGACTTGAAATATCAGTAATTATAGAAAAAAACTGGAAAAGATGACAAAAATGTTCAGGACCAAAGTGGTTCAGAAGCTACTTCTTTCAAGCTTTCAAGAAATCAGTATTCCTCTGACATATAAGCTGTGTGGGAGCACAGAAATCATGAAGGATTCCAAAAATCATTGCATGAGGTTAGTATTATTCTGATGTCAAACATTAAGAAAAGAAACATTTATAGACTAATATCACTTTTTTAAGAATCAGGTAAATAATCTCAGAAAAATAGTAGTAAACTAAATTTATTGCAAACTTGACCAAGTAGAGTTTATTTCAAGAATGCTATTGAATGCCATTTGTTCCTTAAATATTAGAGCTTAATATTCATGTAATTGCTAGTATTATTAAATAAAGAGAAAACAAACAAACAAACAAAAAAAAACCTAAGCCATGGCTGGTGGCACAGTGGATAAGGTGCCAGCCTGCAAACCCAAAGTTTGCTGGTTTGATTCCCAGTCAGAGCAACATAACCAAGTTGCAAGCCAGGTCTCCAGCCAGGTCTGTAGCTGGAAGCAGGTGAAAGGTAGCCATACATTGCTTTCTCTCTCCCTCTCTGCCTCTCTCCCTTCCCCTCTCTCTGAAAAATAATAAATAAAATATTTTTAAAAATAACTATATGAGCACCTTAATAGATTCCAATGATTTGCAAACTGGATTAAAAGAAGCAAAAGTTTAGTTCTTTTTCATGTGTCAATGTGAGCATTATCAGTCCAGGTTTTAAGCATGTTGCTCTAAGCTTCCACAACTTAATCTCCTTCTCTCTTCTTACTCTTCTTACTCTAGCATTCCTGGGTAGATTGGACAAAGATTCCTGTTTCTGATTGGACAAAGATGGCTACTACTACATCTATATTTAGGACCACAGAGTTGGGGCAGAAAGAAACTACTATCTATATCCTAGTAGACAGAAACGTATGCACATGCCCCATTTAAATAGGATTATTGATTGTCTAGGAACCTAAATAAAACAGCCATTACTCAGGGGTTCTCCAAGGTGACAAGAATGGATATTCTTGCTAACAATATCTGCTTCAGATTACATGTTTTCTGTTTTTTGTTTTTGTTTTTTTCAGAATTTGATTCTAACCCATGAGAACCAAAGAATAACATTTCAAAAGATCTCAATTGACTATAACTTTCTAAAAGACAATAAGATTTGATATTTATATGTGCATTATGATCTACAATGTTGAGCACCTGTTTTAGAGGAGAAAATTCTCATAACATTGCTTTTTTTGCCTTCATGTAGAAGGCAAAAATTAGTGCTGGTTAAACCTAAATGATTTATCCATACAAATAAGCATTGCATTTGTTTCTCTCAGAATATTTTAATGCTAAAATATTAAAAGTTTGTTTTATATAATGTTTGATTTAATGAAAATCACTTTACCCTCAAAATTGTTCAATTTTTTCTATAATTCAATAACATGAATCATAGTTCTGTAGCTGTATTTCTATTACTTTTTTGGTTATTGATAGCTTCTCACATGGGTGCCTAAAATCATCATTTCATCATGCTTACCCTATCATCACACATTAAGAAAAAATCCAGCTCTGTAGGAAACAGAGTTCTCTGAATACAAGAAAATCCCTCATATGTTTAAATCAGTGGGAGACATAATTTTGTAATCCCCCTAGAAATCTGTAAGATACTTACTATGCAGAATTTTACAAATCTTCCTTAGGATTCATAGCTAGAGTATTATATTTCATGTTATCAATGAGAAGTTTCCATTATAAATAGTATCATCATGCTTTGTTCTGAATAAAACAAATACAACTGAAAACAACTCTTTAGATGTGTATAGTATTATTCAGAAACACTCTAATATACAATCAGGATCACCATGTAGCAATTAATAGTTTATAAAATGTAATTTAAGTGAGAATACATAAGACATTTATTCTTAAATAATAATTATAAGTAATATTTAATTTTTAAATTACAATATTAATAACTTAAAACAAACTTTTTAAAATGAGGAGGAGAAGGAAAGTGGTAGGAGGAGGAGGAAGGAGATTATGACAACAATGAAAGACCTTTTTGCCAAATTAAAATATTTTTTGTATTCAGTTTACTAGCTGGGTTTTTCTTGTTCCCCTTGGTTATAGATTATAAGGAAAAGATGCACAGATTATTATTTTAACTCACCACTAATTTGCTATATACATTTTTTGCATCTCTCTGCCTAATATCTTTGTTTCTAAAATAAAGGGCTTGCTGTTGGGGGAAGTGAGGTTGTGGGCTGGCTAGAAGGAGTGGCAGGATTGAGAAAAAAAAGTAAAAGAATTCCTGGACTCAGGCAACAGTGTGGATATTACTGGGGGTAGAGGAGGGTGGAAGAGGAAGAGTGTGTAAGAGGGATAAATGGTGGTGGAAGACCTGACTTGGTGTGGTGAACATCCAGTTGATGTGCTGTGGAGTTGTGCACCTGAAACCTGTATAATTCTGGTAACCAGTGTCACTCCAATAAGTTTAATAAAAAAAGAAAAATGAATTTTAAATAAAACAAAAGTAATTTAAATCTGCATCATCAAGTGACTGTTTCAATAAAGCTTCATTTATCAAAACAGGAAGTGGACAGGATCTGGCCTACTATATAAGTATAGTGCAGTTTGTTGATCCCTGTTCCAGATCTTAAGTAAAGTGGTTGGCTGACAGAAGATCATTTTATGATGATGCTTAATAACTTGTTAGCCTTATATCAAATACAGTATTAGGTAATACATTTTTGAGATTAATTTAAATCTCAGGACAACTTGTGAAATCTGAATAAGATCTGTAGGTTAGATAACAGTATTGTAATAATGTTAGAAGAAACTCTGCCTCATTAAATTTGGGGGCTTTTTATTTTAATGTCATTTAAAATTTCCATAAGCTCTAGGAAAGCTTTTTCTATGTAGTTTTATATTAAAAATAATTTACTTCAATAGTAAAAATATTACTCATTTGTTAACTGTCATCAGGTTACAATTTACACTTCCATATGATAAACTATATAATCTCTTGAATGTTCAGTACAGTCTCTATAATTGTATTAATAACACTGATATGTGTAATAGAAATGTTTTCAAATTGAACTATTTGACTAAACAATGAATTAAATCTCAAACATTTCCAACATTCTTTCTCTCACCATTAGATCATATCTTCAGAGTTATAAAGAAACAATTTTAGAATAATTACTAATATACTTATGTTAGTGACATTCTTCTTTGACTATTTTTACCTAAAGTTTAAGTCAAGCAATTACCAGTTTCCTGTTTATATTCCATAATCCAACCTATCAGTCAAACTGTGACTATGTCCAGACATGATGTAAGACCTATCTATAGCATTATTTGATTGGCAAGAAAGCAGGTTATACATGAAACTGACCTCATAGCTCTGCATAATAAAGCATTTTTTTTGACCATGTATTTGTCACAAACTCTTTATGTAAAAACCAGCTAAAAGTGGTTGTTTTTATAACACTTAACTAGTGCTGTAACAATCTGTATTTTCTAACAGAAGAAAAAATATATATATGTATATATATATATATGCATATATATAACCTCTTTTTAGATATGTTACATATAACTTGAAGCATATTTGAGAACATTTGTTAAATGCACACACAATTTTTTACTTTTTTTTCTTCTTGACAGAGCACAGTGTTAATGTTCCATGACAGAGGTCAGCAAAGGATGGCTCATAAGCCAAATTCAGACTATTGCCTGTTTTCCTGTGGTCTATGAGCTAAGAATGGTTTTTGTATTTTCAAACCAGTTCAAAAAAGAATTTTTCTTTCATGATTCATGACAATTATATGAAAATCAGCTCTCAATGTCTATGAATCAAGTTTTATTAGAACACAGCCACACTCATTGTTAATGTTTTATCTGTGGTTGCTTTATTGTTGTAAAGGCAAATTCAAATAGTTGCGGCAAAGATCACAATGAGCCCTAAAACCTAAAACATTTACTCTCTGGCCCTTTACTAAAAATGTCTGCCAATCCCTTCTGTATGGTTTGTTGATATCTAAAGAAGTTTTCCTAGATCATGCAAATACTCCTTGTTACTTGCAGATTCTATGGATAATTGCCATGTTTGTGAGCTAGCCCACTATTCTTGTATTGTGTGTATATGCATATGTAGCTATACAAGGTAAATAAAATGATGAAAATATATTGAAAATAAGAGTCTGGAAATAGAAGCTTTAATCTCATTTTTCTCCATATATGCCCTCGTTTAATATGGCTTAATATGAATAATAAATTAGAAATGCATTCTAAATCATCAACTATTATTTCTCTTATTGCTTCAAAAGTAGAGTTGTTCCTACAAAAAAAATGCATGAACATATGAGAATAAAATAATTTTTAAAATTGATATTTTGGTATAGTTGGCAGAGGTAGTGAAATGCTGATTCTACTTTAACCAACAATTTACTCATCTTGCAAATTGCATTTCCTGTACATTTTAAATGCAGGTTTCCCTATGACAACGGTTACACTTCTATACACTTCAATGATAATGATAATAACAATAATAACATTTTACATTTATCTCAAGCTTTATAATTAAGAAAGACCTTCCCTTCTTAGTGGTGACTACTGATGCAGATAATTAGTGAAGAATGCTTCATTTAGCTCCATCTTATTATAGAATGCACTGACATCAATGAACCAGGTACCATCAGTGGGTCAGATTTGATTCTTGTTTCTTAAAAATAGTTTTTTTAAGGTAAGTGAGTAGTGCAAAATTCAGTAATAAGCATATATCATCTTTATTGTAGTCTTCTTTTTAATAAATTGCAATAGTATGAAGATGATAATATTTTAGATTTTATAAATTATTTCCATATAGGCCATTATAAACTGTCTTTCAGATACCTCAATTATTATCAAAAGGCTACGAGTTCATAACCAAGATTTTTTTTTCTTTCTTATTTGGTGTTTGGTCTTTGGTCTTTGGTGATCATATCATATTCTTCAAATTGGTATACTTTGGATAGTTAAATGAGGGATCGCTGATAATTACACCAAGAAAATAGATATAAATTGAAACTGACTCAGAAAATCTAGGGCTGTCCACCATTAACCAGGATATCACCAGAGTTTCACACCCATTTGGATAACAATACATTTTTTAAATTAACTGAACTTCAGAAAATTATATATAGTATCTTTTTTTATGAAGCTCTTTCTGCAAGATAATTAATAAGTGCTATTTTTTGTTTGCACAAAAATTTGTCTTGTGGTAAAACAACCTAAATAATGATGGAAAGATTTGGGTATTAGGTAAAAGAACCTAGTATAGTACATTGATTTTTGAATGTCGGTTGTAGTTGTTTACTTTCATGGTCTATTATATGATTAAATACAATTTATTGCCTTTTACTAATATTTTAAAAATAATTCTATGTAACTCTGAATTCAATAGTAGAGTCAATAATGAATCATTGGAAAATACAAAGGTTAAAATGAAATTTTAAATACTTAAAAAATCATTATTAAGACCAAAAAATAAAACAAAGAAAAACAATAAGTACTTATTATTTATTTTGATGTAATAAACATACATTTTCTCTGTAACAAACTCCATGTGGTTATGTTTATAAATATAGATTTTGATTTCTGTCAGGGATACTATTGAACATCTAATCCAGTCCCTGGCTTTGCAGCTGAAATAACTATCAGTTATTACTATATCTATCCTCCTGCAGTTGCAAGTGATATAAATCCAACTCAAACAGGCTTAAGCAAAAATAAAATCAGCTTTTAGATGATGAAGCTGAAAAGTGCAAAATTCAGATTAAAATTGAACAGAATTCAGGAATAAAAGGGTGTCACATGGAGTTTTCCTTAGTGAGCTCTCCTTTAATAGGTAATATGTGGTCAGCAGCTCCATGCCACATTTCTCACCCCAATAACTCAGTGAGAAGGGTCAGGCTAAAGTCTGGGAGTTGAAAGTCTTTGGTACTGATAGGGGCATGTGCTCATCTTTAAACCTATCTCTAAAGATTGAAATAGACTGATTGGTTTAGAATGGACCACGTGCCAAACTATGTGTCTGTAGAAATGAAGTTGCCATATCTAAATGGATTGAGGGAGTGGGAAATAGGCCTTTTCCTAGAGCAGACCCACACCCCTACCAAAATAGTCTCATTACAATAAGAAAGAGAAAACAGCCAGGGGCATTGTCAGGTGTGATACTAAATGTCCACTCCAACATGTATACCTTTGATTTCAGACACATATACTTTCTACTGCACTATGCATCAATTATCTTGTGAAAGAATGATATGAAATGGCTTAACAAACCATGGTGAAATCAGGTGACTGTGCGTACATTTAATGTATATCTATACATTAAAATTTACAAAAGTGCTATTGGAATAAGACACAGAATACAAAGATAAGAATGACTTGGTCTTACAGAGGTTGCATCTATTAGGAAGAGGAAGAGATAGGATTGACTGTATTAAAGCTTCAGTATAGTATTATACTAATCTATACGTACTGTTAAAAATGCAAATCAAAAGTCTTAGCTAAAGTCTGATATTATCAGATAATATATTCATGTATTAGACTAATTTTAATAACCTCAAAACTATCACTAATTTTCCAAAGAAAATTTAGTATTTATTTTTTCCACAGACACATTTTCTTGTACCATCTAATTATCTAAATTAAAGATCTTTATTTTTATTATTTAATACCTCAAGAATAATTTTGAACATGAGTACACTTGTTTAAACTCTCCTTTGCATATAAGCATAAATATGTAATAAGATTAATTTCTATAATATATATATTAAGATTTTATTTATTATTTTTAGAGAGGGGGGAAGAGAGAGGCAGAGAGGGAAAGAGACATCAATGTATGGTTGTCCTTCACCTGTCCCCAGCCACAGACCTGACTGGAGACCTGGCTTGCAACCCGGTTATGTGCCCCAGCTAGGGAATCAAACCAGTGACTCCTGGGTTCGCAGGCTGGCGCCTTTATCCACTGTGCCACCAATCAGGGCTCTATAATATATTTAAACATTCCAATTCGAGAACCTTTTGTAGCAGTATAGAAACTATGAAAAGTATTTTATAGTTTCTAATAATATACTTTTTGTCAGTAGGTGCTTAACTAATATTTATAAATGAGACAAAAACACTTGATTAAAATATTATCTTCACAGATTTTTAAAGTATTTTCCTAATTTTTTCTATTTGCTCAAAGTTTAAAAGTTAAGCATGAATTACTGTATTAATTATTCTTTGGAACATTTTATAGATAAGTAAAAACAATTTTACCAAATTCCCTCATTTTCTTAGTTAAAAAAAAGAATACTAATTCTCAATATAAAGTGGTCATAGCACCCCAATATTTGTTTAAGCCATAGAAACCACACAACAACCATTTGTATCTTCCAATTTTTCATACTTAATAAGCACTTTGTTGAAATAATTTCCAGGTATATAAATGGAAATTTCCTTGTAAACACATGGTTAAACATCTGTCAAAATCAGAAAACCAAAATGTATTAGAAGCCACCAAGTTAATTGGTCCAGCAATGCAAGACATAATGATTTCCTCTTGACACCTTGAAATCTAGCAACACTCTGGTAAATATCCCATAATAAATACTTATAAATTCTAGTTTTATTTAATTTTATTTTTAGGATTGTTGTAATGCACTGCTTCACTTTCTGACATAACATTATACAGATGTTCTTTAGTGTTATTTTTTTAAGCTGAATATTTATAGGATGCCTTTATTTTTTAGGACTTGGTTTTACCAACTGAAGAATATTTAGCAATTCAGCATCTTTATTCTGGAAGTAGTGGAGACAAGGTTTTAAAAGCACAATTCAGATGCCTTTTTTACTTCAGAGTCGATAAATTGACATTTATAGCACTGGCTGTTAGAGGAATTTTTTTGAAAATATAATCAGAAGCAGAATTTACAAAATGCCCCAGGTCACATAGGAAGATAAATCTTTCTAATTATGTTTTATTTACAGTTTTCTCTTTCCCACCTTGTGTATTAGTGGGGCTTATTATTCTTAAATGTATCATTTCTTCTGGGAGAAAAGAATGACTAAAGAATGACTGCATCATATATACACTGCTCCCTTTTGGCAGCTAATTATTGAAATAATTAAGAATATATTCAGAAAGAGTACTAACACCTTAAAGATTTGCAACTATAATAAGACATCTAAAAGCATGCTATCCTATGTAAAGGGAATTGTATGTCTGGAAAGAATGTGCTAGGAGCTATTTTTCCAAATGTTAATTTATACAAATTATCTAATTGTTTAGCTGTTTCTCTTTATAAGTACCATTTTTTTTTTTTTTTTACATGGGTTGACAACAGTTATAAAATAGAGTAAAAAGAGGTGTCTACACATAGAGCTAATTTTCTCTGGGGTTTAAAATCATAATTTTAGCCCTGGCTGGTGTGGTTCAGCAGATGAGTACCAGCTTGTGAACCAAAGAGTTGCTCGTTCGGTTCTGGTCCAGGCAAGTGCCTGGGTTGTAGGCTGGGTCTCCAGTTGGGGCCACTTGAGATATAGTCACACATTGATGTTTCTCTCTCTTTTTCCCTCCCTTTTCCTCTCTCTAATATATATATATATATATATATATATATATATATATATATATATGCACACAAATCTTTTTTTAAAAATCATGATTTAAAAAGTTTAAATTACTTTCCACTTTTAAAAATATCTTTAAAGTGCATTGTTGTAAGTTTCCTCAGATCCCAATCTTTAAGTTGGGTGCTTCTGAATTGCTACTAAATTTGAGTTTATTGCAATAAACTAAATTTCCATGCATAGAATAGCTTTACAATAAAAATTCAGGAAGAAACAGGGCGGAGAGCATTAACTCATCAGTTAAGTTCACAAGCATAGGAACTGGAGTTTCAGAATAGTTTGACAAATGTAAATAGTCATGCATCTGGGTCCACCGGTCATTCTGCTGCCCTCCTGTTGCTGGGACATAAATATCCTTCTTTCTGTCTATGAAACATTTTCTCTTCCTGTGTCCAGCCCTCTTCCAATACTCCCATCATGTTAGGGACCATCTTTTTCCTGAAACATACTATCTGTCCATTTACTCACCCATATACTAATGACAAGTGAATTGGTTTTCCAAATTCAGATCTTTCCTCTAAGTTTCAGGCAAACATACCTATTTGTCTTCTAGCCATCTTTCTAGTTATGTTCTTCAGGCAACTCAAAGGCAAAACTTGAGACATCAACAGAACTCATGTCACGTAATCCAGCATTGTCCATGTAATAATTGTAACCGAAAACTAACAGTTAATTGTTCCAGGCCTTGTGCTACAAGCTCGAAATTCCATACTTCATTTCATTCTGACATTAACCTCTGAGGTAAATATACTCCTTTTGTAAATGAAGAAATGAGAACCTGGAGAATTTAAGTAACATGCAGTGCCAACCAACTCTAAGTGGCAGAGCTGAGGTCTGAAGATCAGTTTTTCTGACAACAAAATGCATGCTCATTGTCAACCTTTATGCTTCCTTCCCATTGTATCCAAGTTATACATATGTCAGTTACCTTTGAAGCACAGTCACTCAACTTTACTTGAAGCCAAATGTCAGGCCATTGGAAAGCAAATGAACATAGTTAACTGTATGACATTTTAGTGGCTTGATTTCTTATAGGAGTGGATATTGTAATTTAATAAAATGGAGAAATCGTTCATTTGTTTGTTTTTTATTATCCAGATAGATTGCTTTCATGGTTCCAAGTCACTATATACATGTGTATATATGTGTAACTTTAAAATAAAACTTAAGGAAGAATCAAGGTGAGAAGCATTAATTCATTACTTAGATTATAAGCACATTATATTCTGCCTTATCTACTTTATCTAATCTATATATTCCAGTTGTGGCATCAAATGTTGGCACTTGATATGTCAATAATCATATTACTAACTAATCTATTTTTAAAACATTATTTACATAATTTATCTCATATCAAGTTAAAAACAAATTTTAAATTGTTATTCAGAACACTAGGCATCCATGTTGAATATTTTAAAGCAAGTTCGTGTGAATAATTTGAAGATGTTTTGATAACATTGTTTCATCAATAAAATTAGTCTATGTGTAACACATGTAAAAAAATATAATAATTTTAAAAATTAACAGGATATTTGTAGAGGGTTTACCATTTAACAAGTGTTTTATTATATGCTTTATATAGCTTCAAAACATAGTAAAATAATTAACATACAGAAAACCTAAGGACAGTACCTGGCACATAGAAAGTACTATAGAGATGTTAGTAATATTCTTCTTATTATTATATATTAGTAATACATTATATACCATATAATATGAGAATCTATTAATCCTAACAGCTGATCTGTGAGATAACTACCACTGTCCCAAGTCTCATGAATTGCATAAAACATTGCAGACAACTAGGCCATCTGACTTACAGTTTGCACTCTCAAACATGACACTAAGCTGCTACCTAAGTTAGGTTTTCATGACTAAATGAAATGGCCATTAAAAATGTGCTAACCATTTAATTTCACTGATGTAAATTAAAAAATACTTCTGTCCTGGCTGGTGGCACAATGGATAAGGAGCTGGACTGCTAACCCAAAGGTCTCTGGTTCAATTCCCAGCCAGGACACATAACCAGGTTACAAGCCAGGTCTCCAGCCAGATCTGTGGCTGGAGGCAGGTGAAAGGCAACCATACATAGATGTCTCTCTCCCTCTCCACCTCTCTCCCTACACCTCTCTTTAAAAATAATTTAAAAAACCTTTAAATAAATAAATAATACTTCCATATTTCACCTGTCATATTTGCAATGATTATAAACAATATCAGTGAATAGAGGCCCGTGCAGAGGAAGAGTCTTTCATCCTCCACTCATGGAAACATAAGAATAATTCATCTTTCTATAGGGCAGTTTGTGATAAGTACACAAAATCTAAAATATACAGTACATAGCCTTTGATCCAGTAATCCCATGTCTAGGAATATGTCCTAAAGACATGAACCAGGAAATGCACACACACAAAAAAAAATGTATGCACAGCACAAACTGAGAAATGAGCTAAATATTAATTGAATTATTGTAATGCCACATGAGAAAGTTAGTAAAATCATACTGTAAATCACAAGAGACATGAGAGATATGTTCATAAACTATTTCTAAATAAAGATGCAAGCTACAAAATATATATATAAATGCTACATTTTCCGTGAAAATAATAAATATCTGTATGTAGATACACACGTAAACACACATATAAGTGCATATAAACCTTTACATGATCCTCAGGAGGAATGCACCAAAATATTAAATTGATTATCTGTATGGTGGATTAACAGGTTATTTTGGTTCATTAGGAATACTTTTATAAACTGCTTATATTTCTTCCAATTGAATGCATATTACTTCTGTTAGAAAAATGTTATTTAAAAAAATGAAATTTAAGAAAAGGAAAACAATTGAATGGGCTTTTTCCTATTATGTGAAAGTGGGTCCGTGTGGAAGAAGCTGACAGCTTCTCTAAGAAAAGAGACAGATGACACAGACACAAAAATATGTATTCGGCATTGGCTTATGGGACCAGGCAAAATCACATTGTACTTGACTCAATGTGTGGTGCCAAGACCCATCCAGACAGCTCAAGGACACTTTCTTTAGGAAACGGTCTACTTGCACAGGGAGACTGGAACACATCCTTGTTCCTTCTTTAAAAATGCAACATCCAGAGTGGAGGACTGACAGCTTGTTAAAAGCTAATTAGGAAGAGCAGGAAAGAAGCAAGCCTAGTGCAACCAAGCGGGTACATTTTTCTCCCTCAATTATGTTGAAAACTAAACCTCTCATAAATGCAAGTGGGAAAAAGTACATTTATATACCAAATGTATCATGTTAATATGTGTTAAGAGTAGAAATCCTGGATTCAAAAAAAAAAAATTATATATGTGTAAAATAAACAACTTTTCATTGGCATTAAAAATATGTGCCTATTTCTTACAGGAGAAAATGGTTTCCTAGCTCATTAAACTATGTCAAGAATCATAGCTAAAACTCAACACAGACTGTCACTTAGCATCACACAAATAATATAGCGTGGGTTGGCAGCTGGATACTACAGACTGTGCAAATAATGACAAGGAAAGCTTTTATTCCCAAATCACTTAGTGGATTTCAGCCAGCTCTGTAAACTTCAGGGGCACTAACATTATGCACAGGGAAATTAGGTTTCCACCCACATCAAAACAAAATGAATTTGTTAGGGGAGAGGTGTAGGAGAAAACACTGATAGCTGTGCAGGTAATGTTGCCAGGTAGTGATTTCTGATTCCCGTTCCCACCACCCCCTCTCAAGGGAGCGAACGACATGATAGAAAATACCCATCAATTTCAGAATTTCCAAAAGACTCCTGAAATCAAGCAGATGAGGCATAGCGTCCTTCTATCAGATCATGTTATTGACTTTCAAATCAGGTCAAATGAAGCCCAGATTGGATGAAAGCAATCCAATCAAATTTCCATTTAAATCCAGGTGAAGGGGTTTAAGGATCTAAATTATTTTAAAAGTAAGCTCTGTCTCATTGCTCTTCACCAGAGAAGTTTGTCAAACATAAAGTTACGGAGAAAACTCTCCGACAGAATGAAAATAAAAAGCTTTGTTTAACATTTTTATCTTTAGTTTATGTTCATTTATACAACTAGTGATTACTGAATACCAACTCTGGACAACCTACATGAGTTTGCATGGTCATTTTCTTCAATGAGCTAACAATCTAGGAAGGGAAACCAAGACAGAAAACAGATGGTTAAAACGCAGAGCATCAACATGTAGGCTAGAAAGCACTGGAATGGAGTGAAGGGGTGGTCAAAGAGCCTGAGAATGATGGAGCAAGGTGAAAGGGAGTTTCACAACTCCCCAGCTGAATTTAAATTGACAATAGAACAAGTCAATGAGACCGGATTTGGGCACCATCCTTTCTAACTCTAATCACATCCTCCTTCTCTCTCTTATCCTTGCCAGTCAAACTTCATCCAGGACAGTGAATACCTTGCATTTAGGAGAAAGCTAACTGACTGCTAACATTTCATCCCTGTCAGCCTCTCCAGGACCATAGAAACTACCCTCCCAGTATCTCTCTGCTGTCCAGCATACAGCATCTAGGCAATGCGGCAAGGATGGTTTCCATTGGTGCATCTACCCCATGTTAAGCAACACTTCCAGCAGAAGTTCTATTTTTGTCCTTTTTTAATATGGTCTTTTCTCCCATAGGGTCATTCATGATTTTTTCAATTTAGAATTAAATGTACATTACCTTCCAAAGACTAATGGCTTCTAAGAAGGAGGTGCAATGCTTCCTGCCAGTGATATTTATTTTAATTTCCTTTTACAGGGAGCAAACTTTTTTGAAATAGTAACTGGACATTTAAAATTAGGTTTTATTTTAAGAAATGATGAAATGCTTCAGTCCCTTATTTTGTATGTTGCTTTACCTAATATTAGCTGGCACATTTATATGTGTCTGTCAATTAGTTGCTCATTATTTGCATTTTCTGTCACTTCTCTAGGAAAATATAAGCAATCATATTTATTACTAATGATGTTAAGAAGAGACTGATTTTTCTCTGTTTAACTATGTAGTGAATAATTCTTTAGCAGCTGCAAAACATTAAATGTTAAGTAGAAATACAGCATTGCTTCCTGAAGTGGTTCTGGAATAACAAAATGTCACGGCTTCACACTTGGGAAGCCTTGTTGGGCTCCCTGAATGCTGTTCTCACTTTCATAGGCAATAATAGCAGGAGATATGAAAAAACAGATGGCAGTGAAGGAAATTTGCCTGTAAAACACAAAAGCCCAACCCTCCAAACTAAAGACGTTGAATTCCTCTAAAAGCTTCAATCACTGGTTCATTTTCAATTATTAGCATTCTCTGGAAAAGCAGATGACATGAAACATTCCTAACTCAAGGAGGTGCCCACAATCCAAGTACCTAAGGGAGAAAGAGCTGAAATGTACTTGATTGTACTGTTCTTTGTCTGAAGTGAACCTCTAGCCATGAGTGCTCCAATGAGCTAAGGTGTTTTCCTGGGGAAAGTTACCAGGGGCTGTACTGAAGCCTGAAGAAATCACATCGGGTTCTGAAAACCCAAGAAAGAATGCATGGTTGAGCAAGGACTGCATCATGGTTACAAAAAGTAGAGAAATTCTGAGGTCCCTTTAAAAAAGTAAGTTAGCCCTGGCTGGTGGCACAGTGGATAAGGCCCAACCTGCGAACCCAAAGTTCGATGGTTCGATTCCCAACCAGGACACATAACCAGGTTGCAAGCCAGGTCTCCAGCCAGATCTGTGGCTGGAAGCAGGTGAAAGGCAACCATACATTGATGTATCTCTCCCTTCCCTTCTCTCTAAAAAGAATAAATAAAATCTTTAAAAAAATGTTTTAATAAAAATTTTAAAATAAAAATAAATAAAAAAGTAATTTATATGGAAATCTTCCCAAAGAAAAAAATGTGTGAGAATTATATATCTTCTATTACTTTTTACTTTTGGGGCTTCCAATATGCTAAATTATTAGTCCAAAAAAAGAATAAGAAAATTGATATCATAATTAAATTATACCTGAAAATTTAGTTTTAACACTAACTCTAAGGCCTGTGTCTTTCACGGTTGGCATGGATATTACTATTTTTATGGAAGATTAAGTCAGTTGTGCAAGGTAATATTCGAAGCTGTAAGAAACTATTAAATAAAAGAGAAACAAATGCAACTTTGTTCTCATAGGCACAAGAGTTTCATATCTCTTTTTATTGCATTTTGCTCTTAATGGGTGAAAACATTTTTTCCTCCAAATTAAAAAAAAAAAAAAAAAAAAAGCCTTGAAACTGAACCTTGAATTATAAGGCTTATGCCACTTTCAATAATGGTTACTGCTATTCTGAGACCAGTATATGCTGAAAATACAGTAAAATCTAAACCACATCATAATCATCTGAACCAGCCCGAGGTATCTCACCCTCAGCTTACAATGGCTACCAGGCTAGCTTCAATGAATAATACACTTTGGGTTTATATCTTTGATCCTGCTTCAAGCCAACACCATTAAAGTGAGATTCTCTATCTGGGGTTATTTTTATGACTTAATTAAGTAGATGTGACTCTAAACTTGATTGACCATAACTGTTGGCTCTAAAACAGTAGAGCAGTCATTATAAGCTACTAAAAATACACAGTTAAACTTTAATATAAATTTAAATATAGATTTGCCCCTAATATTGTTAACCAGGATGTTTACCTGGAAAAATGACCCAAACCCAAGCACACACATAGTAGTGGATAAGGAAACATCCAAGTTCCCCAAGTGAAGAGTGGGCAGCTCTTTTTATCAATATCCAAGTCTGACTGGGAACAAAGAGCCAGGGTCCCATAACATCTGTGGATATTTGCTATTCATAAGTAGGATGCTTTTAAGATGAATAACACATGTGCATTCATGGTATGGTGTCAAATAGAAACTGATGATAGCATCTAATGGATAGTGAAATGATTAAAATGGCACACACAGTTTAAATAATGTATCACATGCCTAGTAAGGTCCTGAATAATCCAAAGATTACTGCAGAGGGACAGTCAGTTCTAACTGTATCCTGTTTTCCCTTGAACACAGGCTAAAGGAAAACCCTTAGAGAGTCAAGGACACACAAGCTGTCTGTCTGTCTTTTTAGCTCTATTCATTAATTTATCTAAAGAGGCCCTTAAAACCTTGATTTTTCTTTATTTGAACACCCAGCATATTAATGAATTTTGTTGTGATTAATGCAGTACATGAAGTGAAAGTCATATCCAGTCAACTTTTTAAGCCACTTGTTTTGTTTTAGGCTTCAACCCATGATATTGCGGGGGGGGGGGGGGGGTGTCCAACGGGATAATCCAAGCTGTCACTCTAAAACATTTAGAGATGCCTAATTCTTAGTAAGTGTGTGAACTCTGATGTCTGACTTCAGTGAGACAAAAGGTGCCATCAATTTGATAAGGCTCTGCTAAACAGGGTTTAAAATTAAATCATAATTTCTTTTATGTTTCTCATGTGTTGTGAAAATGAACTGCCATTCAATTTTTCATAAGCCATGCACAAGCAAAATATTTAATTTCAGGCAGCATTCTGGAAGGCCTGGGTAGTTTGGGGATCAAATTATTATTCCATACTGTGATCTTAGTATAATTGGAGCAGCAAGAAAAACTATCTGGCATACAGATATTGACATTCACTCTCAATGTCAATACACATTTATATAATTGGAGAACTTCCCCTGTTTCTCCCCATAATTAGCCCCTGACTGCTCCTCAAAAGCCCTTTTTTCTAAGTGCACTGAATATAACATTTAAAATGACTAAAATTTTCTGTAATTGTGAAAAATGGGTTAAGAATTTTGAAGTTTCAGAATTGGTAAAAGTAAATAATGACCATTAAAACAATTGATAGTATTATATATATTCATATGTATGTATCTTGATGTTTATTATCATAAATGTATGATAAGCAGCTGGCAGGTTTCAAAAACACCTAATTGACAAATACACAGAGGTAATCTTAAACTGCTTATTATAATTATGTCACTATCAAATGTCATCAGGGGAGAAATTATAAGGCTACTTTATGAAATGAGAAAATAGCAGAATATGATCATTGGAAAGTACCAAAGAATTTTAAATCATATATTCTGTATCCCTAGGCACAAATGTCCTCAGATGGGTCAGTCTCCTTCATTCTTGTTAAGAGTTTGAGTGAAAACTTTATTTTGGAATTGTGTTCAGATTGGCTTTTCAGAATGGAATATATCAAATCTGTAGTTTTATATTGTTTAAATGCTAAAATTTTCAGGACAAAACACAGGAAAGATAAATTCATGTTGATCTATGTACTTAATAGGATCCATTACTTTCTTCAAGGAGATTTGGACATAATATACTACACTGTAGACCATAATCTAGAAGATATAACTCTTGGAGTGTGAAATTTTTAAAGGTGAGTTTTAATGTATTCATGGCTTTATTTTCTGTTCCTAGACCAGTGTTTGAAAAATAAGTTTAATATAGTTTAATATATTTTTGTTGATCACGCAGCATGTGTTTTATGTTTAAGACCAAATAATTATTTTTTAGTCGAAGGTGCACTTAACTATCTTTAGGGTCTCTAAGGTAAATAGCATCCAACTTCTTTTTGTTAATAAAAATAGACTTGACTGGATGTTTTAGGCATTAACTAGGCAAAAACAAAAGCAAAAGCAACTCAGTAATATTCTAAAGATGGCAAAAGGCGTGTTTCATGCTTATTTGGGCAAAAATGCAAAAGAAAAAGTGAATTCTCTATTAAAAGGTTTTAGTCATTCATTTTTAATACCATTATTGTGAGATAAGAAAAGTGGATATGAATGCCAAATGTTAAAAAAAAAAAAATTCTGCCAGCTGGAAACCCTTATGTCTGTTTTGACAAACCTATCACACATATACAGACTGTCACAAGGGAAAATCTTTCAGTTTCCTCTCAGGAAGATCATTAGGAGCCTTTTCTATTGATTGCTTCCTGTGGTATGTATAATCCTCTTTGTGGCTTTGTGCTATCTGTGGGACCCTTTGTGTGTAAACAACCACAGGTGATTAGTGATCAATGAATGATTTTAACCTACGAGATAAATGCAATAGGACATGGACCTTCATGTTAAGAGCTATTTAGTTTTCATACCCTACAGACTTAACTTGATTCTTTTCAGCTGAAAGGAGAAAAACATGGAAAAATCAATAATGTTGCTGGATGAATCCAATGCAGTAGAGCTCTGCTCACAAAAACTGTTAGATGAACTTTCTAGCTGAAATGTTAAGCTGCATTGTGGACAGTCATTTTTCTAGCAGGTACATACTTGGCATTTTGGGGTGTGCTTTTACAAAACAATTCATTTATTTGAGTCTATTGTAGACAAAAATGAAGTAAGGCACAGAGAAGATCAAAGATCAAACTGATTTAATTGTCAAAAATAATTAAATGATAATGTCACAATTTTGGTTTCTGTGGAGATATTTTAGAATCTAAAACTCATAATGCTGAAATTGTATGGGCCACCTATGGCAGTAGTTTCCAATATGAGTGGCCATTGGAATTATCTGAACAGTTCTCAAATATAAACATCCCTGCAGCTTTCTTTCAGGTATACTTAATCAGACCCTAGGACTAGTAAGATGGATTTAAACGAGGTGCTTAGATAACAATACATGTTTTAAAAAAGCAACATGTAGTATAACTATCATAAATAAACATTTTAGCAAAAATAAAAGATTAAAAAAATATATATACAGTATATATATATACATATATTTCACACAAATACATACATACATTTAGTATTCTAGAAGCATACAATAACTATTTACATTTGTCCTTTCTTATAGTATTACAGTCTAAGTGAGGGAAGAGATTTATGTGTATTATCTTGTAATTTTTTTGGTCTGGCTTGCTTTTTCTTTGTGTGTGGTATGGCTTGAAAAAGTGAACTTTTAAAACAGGTTTCCTTGGGCTATTGTGTTGACTACCTTGGTTTGGAAACCACTGATTTATTAGTTTCATTTTCCAATTTTATCCCTGACTCAATCAAGAGGTAGAAAGTTGTGTACAGATTGCTATCCCTAAACCCTGCTCTTGCCAACAAGGACATTTGTCCTAAATCAATGAGCTGAGAGCACCTGAAGAGAAATGGTTCTCAGTCTCCTCTCTGTAGGATTGGATAAGATGAGATGCCCAGCCTGGCAGGAGGGCTAGGAGGCTCTTCCAACCTGGAAGGTGTTTGCTCCAGTCCAGTCAACTTGCTGTAGCATTGGAGAAACCATGATCATGATTAATCACTCATTTCATCCTATTTATTACTAGCTGGATTAGTACGATCAGAACTTCCTTCTGTGTGCTTCCTTGACATTTTAGACATAAGAGCAGTACTGTAAGATAAGTTATACTGAAGTAGCAAAGAACTCTAGTCTAAGTGGCTTAAAACAACACAAGTCTTTCTCCCTCAATGCGCATCTTCAACATATTGCCAAAGATCTGCTCATTCAAGTAGGTGCTAAAATAAACCAAATAATGATGTCAGTGGGTTGCCATCTGTCACTGTAATCCTGGTCATCCATACAGGTTCCCAAGGGTTTTACTATTCTTAGACATGATTACCTTGATCGTACTGGAATAAATGAGAGATAATTTTATCGTGTTTATTAACCTGAGATTTCTGCACTCATGATGTAGAGACCTGAAATAATGCAAACTAAACACATCATAATAAACATGAAATGTATGGTACTTATGAGGACATGTAGGAGGGAGACACAGGGGTATGGCTTTGCTTAGGATGAATAATGGTACCCTTAAGGAGAAAGCAGATATGGAAACTGGGTTTATAAACTACAAAACAAGAATAAATGTTTGACACATAAAAACAACACAAAAGCTGATGACTCAACCTCAGAGTGTTTCGTGACAGCTCTTACATGGGATTTTTGGTCTAATTTTTTGCCTTATAAAGTCAGAAAGCCCACCCAGAATTTGAATAGGTATAGAGAAGGAAAATAAGTATCCACAGAACTTGATTCATTATTATATTTATACATCATAGAAAATCTACAAGGTTTGTATAATTACCAATTCAATATATAAGACAAATTAAATATTTTACACAAGATTTGAGTTCAAGATTTAAAAAATAATTATAACACATAGAGTGAGAAAGAACAACCTTTTTCTTTAAAAATGAGCTTTCTAGAAACTTCCTTTCAACAGATGTCTCTGTTTTAAAAATTTACTCTCAAGAAAATATTTCTTGGGGGCTGCAGGGAGTAGTAAAGGGTAAAGGAGGCCAAAAATATGGTGCCAGAAGATTTGACATTGGGTGGTGGGCACATAATGAATATACAGATGGTGTATCACAGAATCATACACTTGAAACCTATATAATCTTATTAACCAACATAACCCTAATAAATTTAATTTTTTAATGAAATATTTCTTGTATTTAGGTCTTAAATCATTTTGATGGCTCAAGTGACCAACTTTACAAATAAAATACATATGATAGGCCTTGAGACCTGATAAAAGCAAATCAGAGGAGGGTTCATTTACACTGTGGAGAAAAACAAGCAGATACCTTCCACATTGGAAGTAGTTTTAGAAGAAATCAAAATCACTGTCTTAGGTTGGGGTTTAACACATTTTTACTATCGTGGACCAGGTACTAAATGTTTCCAGCTTTGAGAGCCATAGGGTCTCTTTTTCACTAGTCAATGTTTCAATTATAGCACAAAAGCAGACAAAAGCAATCATTAAATAAATGGGTTGTATCCCAGTAAAAGTTTATATAGGATACTGAAATTTGAAATATGTGCATATAATATTGACATGTTTTGAAATATTCTTTTGATGCTTTTTAAACATAAAATTTTTTTTTAAAAATCATTCCTAGCTTGTGGGCTATACAAAAATAGGCAGCTTGCTGGATTTGACCTGTGAGCTATAATCTTCTGATCTCTGTCTTGATCCTGGTCTTAAAACATTTTTGTTATAGTTGCAAGTGAAAATAATAAATATTTTAAAGTAAAATTAACATAAAAAGAGGAAACCATTCTTTTCTAAGGGTTAATATTAATATGGAAATTCTATGAAGTTATAACTTTATAAAGTTATAATTTTGCACAACAGAATCCATGTTTATGAAAAGTCCTTGTAACTAGTTGAATCTTTTCCTTGAAGCATTGCCCTTGAAAATACGATTAAGAAATTTTAACTGGCTCTGAACAGCATTTGCTGAAGGCTTTATACAGTCTGTGGGGAATGATTTGTCTTTGGAGTCTAAAAATCTCTACATATTATTTACTATCTTCTCATAGTAATAACTCAATATTTTCTTTTATTTATAAATTCTGATACTTTTTGTGTCCTTGTTACTAAAAACCCATTTCTTTTAACGGCAACGACTAGTTTTAAACATTCAAAAACTCATGTGCAAAAAATAAGACAAAATCTCATACCAACTAGTACTTAATTCTAGTCAAAATACATCATTTCTGTTTCAATGGATGATTTACGTTTTTGGTCTGAATCAATAATAGAAAGTGTGTATGTGTGTGTGTGCATGTGTGCACATGTGCTCTGTAGACTCTACGATCTTATAACAAATGGAGCTGGTCACTATGAACTTCAAGGGACTAGAACTCAGCTGGCTTTGTGGAGGACTGTCATCATTAGATTGTTTGTTCCTCTTGGGTTCTAGTAAAGTTAGCATCTATTGACCTTCAGGGCAGATACAAAAATATATTTTCACATTCTTCTGCATGAAAGAAAAGTTTTATATGAGATTTTTACTATTGATCTTGTTTCAGGTTTTAACTAAGAATTGTACCTCACTTTTGCTAAATTGCAGCTAAATTCCATTTTTAATCTTTTTAACTGTATGCCCTCAGGCAAGTCTCTTAACTTGTATAAACCTCAGGTAGATTAACTGTATATTGGTAGAAGTGGAAAAGATCAAGCAAGGCCTCCTATGCTAGAGAGCTAGTTTGTGATGCAAAATGATGAAGCAATGGGATTAAAAAGATAGAAAGAATCCAGAACCCTCAGGAGGGGATTTAACACCAAATTTAAGAGTAAAAGCTAATCTAAAACCTTAGGTTTCCTTGTAAATACGGGAGTGGTCTAGACCATTCCAATATAAAAGATAAAGGGAAAATATTAGTTATGAGGAAAAAGATAAACTGCAATGTGATCTCTATTGCAGAAAAGAGCCAGAAAGCTAGCAGCCCAATAAGTAGATCGTTAATCAACTAATTCTAACCTGTCAAAGAAAAACAAATAATCCACACCTGAGTTATATCATAGTATTAACGCAAATGTGGTTGGCATGTAATCAATGAAAATATTTGCTTATAATTCCAATGCAAATCTTTACTATTCACATTGCTGTTAACTTTTTTTTTTTTGGTAATCTCTTTCTTCCTAAAATAATAAAGTGGGGAAACAACTTATATATACATTATTTTATTTATCTGCCACAGAAGCATCCCAACTTTTCCCCCCATGATTCTGATAAATTGTTAGATGTTACTTAAAATTGTTCATTTATATCTCAATATATAGTTCCTTTACTTGTGTATGTGGTTTTTCTCTAATGACATTATGATCTTAGAAAGTGATCCAGTGTCTTCTGTACTTTGTTTATTACTGAGAATTACAGTTGTCCATCATTCAGGTGTTAAACATTTCTCCTTTAATGAATGAACTACTGGTTCATTACATTGTTCTGTAGTAAAACAACTTTACTCAATTACAATATATATTTATTAAAAGGACTGTGATCTGAAAAATATCTTAAAGAAAACAAAATCTATCAAAACTAAATTGAGCCTTTGAGATTTGCTCTAATATATGGGATTAACATTTATGTACTGCACTGTGAGTGCTTGATGCTATTAAGAACACAGAAATAATCTAGTCACTGCCTAATGGGCTTGATGTCTACATTAAAAAAAAAAGTAAATAAAATACCACTAGAAAGCTCTGTTGATTTATCAGATAGTCATTAATATGTCATCAGATATGTCTGAAAAAACAAAAAGGACAGAAGGAACAAGGTACTTGGGGTCTGGTCAAGGATCAGGGGTCTGAGTCACAGGTAGCTTTGTAACTAGCTAAATAAGCTTCTGTAAGACCATCATTTTCCTCCTCTTCTTAATACTTTCTTTCCAAGCCACTCTCTAGACTCCCCATCTATAGTCATCAAACTGCCTTAATCTACAGTTCCTTTTGACTCCTGACCTTTATCTGAATTGTGGTTGACTGTGCAGTGTTCTGCCCATGAAGGCTCATTGTTATCTTACTTACACAGTCTAGTGGTAGCAAGCATGACCCTTCTCCACACAATGAGGCTTCCAAACCATACTCTGCTATGCTCCTTTCTCCTCCTCTTTGCCAAAGTTCTAGTGTCTGACAGTAAAATTAGTTCCTAAAGAATTTGCCAACTGATTTCTGGTCTTTTCTCTTCCAACTTCTATAATTGCCCTGGATGACTCCAGTGTCCCTCCAAATGCCTATTTGTTTTCTCATCTCTTTGGCCCTTTAAAAAATAATTTTATTTAGTTACTTATTTTTAAAGAGAGAGGAAGGAAGGGAAAAAGAGAGGGAGAGAAACATTGATGTGAGAGAGGAGCACTGATCAGTTGCCTCTCCTGCACCCTCAACTGCAGACAGAACCTGCAACCCAGGCATGTGCCCTGGCTGGGAATTGAACCATCATGTTTTTGCTTTATGGAATGATGACCAAAACCAACCGAGCCACATCAGCCAGGACCTTTTTGACCCTGGGTCCCTACTTTTACTATGAAATCATTCAGATCCATGAGATAACTTTTCTGTTCATTAATATTATATCTCTTACTTGTCCCTAAGATCTCTGGAGCTTTCTCGCTGTCTGTCCTTCTCAAAGTTTGTTTAGGACTTCCCGTGATTCTTTACACAGCCTTCAAATGAAATCCATCCTCACCCATTACACAAGCCCCTTTTATATTTAAGCTAATTTCTCTTGACCTCAGGTGGCTTCTACCAAAAGAACCTCAGCAGACACTCCCACACTTACACACGAGCTAAACTATAATCCAGCAGCTCTCCGAGGCAGCCAGTATCTGAGATAAGTCACATTTACCTGACTGGTGTCATACATGCACATCATCCCCTCAGCCAGTCACCCAGCCAAGCTGCTTCAACGAGGCTCAATTCATTCTCTTTAGCCTACATGAAATTTAAAGAACCCTGCATTCTAATCAAGATGAACAAAGAACATCTGTTTTACTAAGTGCATCAGTTTAGCAGTTTGGCCCTCTAACCCCGGCTACCACATTCTCAAAGAATGTGTTCACAGGCCCAAACTTCAATCTACTCTTCTCCCAGATTCGCTCTGTAGAAATTTCTATCACATCCTTTTTTTATAATATCCACTTCCCATTTCTCTTATAGACAAATTTCCTAGTTGGGAATGGGTTCATTCCTTATCGGTTATAACTCATTGCTCTTCAGTATACTGGAATTAATTATAACATATCTGTGTATTTTCTGTCTACCTCTATAGTTAAGTAATAAATAACAGAAATGATACAGAAAAAGGAATTAGATTCTAGTTTATTTCTTATAAATCAATGTTTAGAAAGAAACTAAAGACTAACTTATTGCTAAAATAACAAAAATCAATTCAAAATAGTAATACTTTGGCTTGATGCTAGATAAGAAGTGGAAAAATTCACAAATAACTGGATAAATGTAAATGAGTAACTTGTCTGTTAAAGAGCCAATGTTCTCACTTGCTAATCCATATCCAAACATACTGAAAAACAAAAGAAAGCAAGCCTCCTGCCCTCAGTTAACAGAAACCCAATTCTTCCATTTGCCCAGGCAGAAACTGTGGTTATCCTCACTCCATTTTTACCTCTGTCACATCTCTCATCCAAACTTTGAAAAAACTATCTTGGCAGCACCTTAGAAAACATCTAGAATCTTAGCACTAGTCACTACTGTCAGTGCTACTATACCGTCCCAACCTACCATCTCCTGTCCTGTGAATTATTACAATTGTCTCTTACCTAATCACCTAATTTCTCCATATAGCAAGTCAGCATGATCCTGCTAAAATATAGGTCAGAACACAAGTCATCTCAAAACCCTAGTGATTTCCTTTCTTCTGCTTGTGCACAGTAAAAGGTAAAATTCTTCAGTGACCTATAAGTCCCCATGACATCTGGCCTCATACTCTCTCACCTTATTTCTACTCACACCATTTACTCACTCACCCCTTTCCAATTCCTCAGGAGTTATTGATGTTTCTTGAATACCAGAGCACACTGCAGCCACAGGGCCTTTGAATTTGCTGTTTCCTCTCCCTGGAATTCTCTTTTCTAGTTAGCCACAGGATTTACTTTCTCACTTACCTCAACATACATCTTTAAATATTCCTATGTTGAAGGCTTCCAGGACCAACCTATTTGAAAACGTTGTACCCACTCCATATCCCTGCCAGCCACCAAACTCTTTATCCCATTTCTCTGCTTTCTTTTCCTCCAAATTACTGCTCACCTAATTTTTTTTTTTTTAAGATTTATTTATTATTGTTAGAGAGAGGAGGAGGGAGAGAAACATCAATGTGTGGTTGCCTTTCACCTGCCTCCAGCTAAGGACCTGGCTGGAGACCTGGCTTGCAATCTGGTTATGTTACCCTGGCTGGAAATCCAACCAGCGACCTTTGGGTTCGCAGGCTAACTTAATTTTTATGTAGTTACTATGTGTGCTTCTTATTGACCTCCCCTAAACAGAATATAGAGCTCCATGCAGGTGCTACATTCATTTATATTGTTTATCAATTTGCCTGAAACCCCTAGAATGATGTTTGAAATATAACAGGTTCCCATGTAATATTTATTAATGAAGTATTTGAATTATTTTATGAATTCATAAAATAGAGTCAATGAGTATAAAAATGTTAATATAACTAATCATAGTGGTTGGAACAAGGCCCTGCATGTGTACTAAAATGAACGTTAAAAAATTATAACAATGGAGAGTGTCATGTTGCTTTATCATTTATAAAACAGTTTTGCACCCCACCCCTCCTTCCCCTTGCCAAGACCATGTGGGTAAAGAGGTAATGTTATCTTCTTCACAGGTAGGACACAGACTCAGAAATCTGAGTGACTTCCTAGGGGCCATCGATTTTGAAAGGCAGGCCACCAGGAGTGCTTGAACAATGCTGTCTCCAGGATTGCATTTCCTTATTTTTTATAAGAGAACTCTCCTAGACCTTCCCACCACCTCCCAAATTCAGATAATGATAGGATGTTAAAAAGCACTGTGCTCCCTTTTTATTATGAAGATTGGGCATCAGAAGCACTAGGACAAATACGACAATTGAATTAACTCTCCATTTTCTTAATTCCTAGTTGAAGGTACAAAAGTCATGCTTTAAATTCTATTTAAGAATTCTAAGAATCTAATTCTTAGATTACCTACCCCATCCTATCCTGTTTCCTTGGCTGAGGTGGAAGAGCTTTTCACCCGCTTGTATTGCATTACCTTAAGTACTTAAATTTCACTTTGAATGAAACCCTGTTTAATGAATATTTATGAGTATGTCCCTGCAGTGTTCATTCAATGTGTAGACTTTACTTCACAGCAGGCTACAGTTTTACATTATGTGTTTTATTGCTAAAATGTTAGCCACACAAATGGATGTCGCTCAGGAAATATGAAAATAACAATTCCTCCCTAATTGAAATATTTCCACCAGAGTCACCAGCTGCCTTACTGTTGCTGCTAATAAATAAATAAATAACAACAGTTAGGATAATTGACCCCAACCCACTGTAACAGGCAATTTACATTTTTGATAGATGACATTAAAGTATAACTGCCTGGTAGGTGCAGAATTTTCTAGCTAAAACAGTCATCATTCTACAAGCATCAAGTGCAGATATTGGGATAGATAGGTATTCCTTTCTCCCCATGAATGGCACCTACCAATTCCTTTTCTATGATGTGTCACCAAGGGAGTTCCAGAGAGAGATTAAGTTGAAAGTGCTTATTGGATAGGCAAAGTTTACTAAAGAGATGTACTCCTCCCAGAAAAGACCTGGGAAACTCTAAATTGCGCTTTGTTTTTTGTTTGTTTGTTTACTTATTGTTTTTCTCTCTTTTCTTTTTATAAATGACAGTGATCATTTATTATATATTCCATCATAACTACAGAATCAAGTCACATTATTCCCAACTCAGCAAAAGGTAACTTCAGTTAAAACTCTCAGTGGGTGGTCTGACATTTGATACTGTGTGGGCAAATCTGACAGCCTGCCATATAGCCTGAATTCCTTTAAGGTGAACGTACAATTTAGCTGGTGATTTGCAAGAGAAAAAGAATATGCAGGAGTGCAAAATAAATGACACGAACCATATGGTGTTCAGATTGTAAACCTCTGATGACAAGAAGATGGCTGATCATCCTGCCAACTGTTACAAGTTTGTTAGGGTTTTTTTTTTTTTTTTTTTTTTTTTTTCCTTCTATCTGAAGTTACTGTAAGCCATTGAATTATGCAAGGGGCACTTTGCTGCTTCCAAACCAGGGGAAAGAGAGAACTTCATGTAACTCTTGTATATGAGACAAATAAAATATATCTGATCTGCAAAATTGATAGAAAACCTCTGCATTGGGTATATAGGACCTGTCATTCACAAAATAATTTAGAAGTTTTTCTAAAACTCTTTAAGAAGGTGACTCTGGGCAAATTAATTAACCTTTCTAAGCCTCAGTTTTCATGCATAAGGAAATAAGATCAGTAACCGATTCCTATGGTTAACAATAGGTAACTCAGAACTCAGGATGTGAAATCTCAAGTTGTGTTGTTTTGTTTTTTTTTCCAATGTATGGTTCTCCTTCACTTGCCTCCAGCTATGGATCTGGCTGGCGACCTGTCTTGCAACCTGGTTATGTGCCCTGGCTGGGGAATTGAACCAGCACCCTTTGGGTTCGCAGGCCGGCACCCTATCCACTGTGCTACCAGCCAGGGCCATAAATTTCAAGTTTTATGTTAAAATTGTTTAGAATAACTTCATGGTTATGATACTAAAAATAAATAATGGAGCTCTATTTACACTTGTTGTATTCCATGAAATCTGTGGATGACCCTGAATACTGGTGAATTTCAATGACTCGGGAGAGCTACTCAGGTCCTATACATAAGGCACTATGCTGGGCATGAGTGTGTCTTTCAAAAAGGATGAGATCCTTGGAGACCCTCTCCTTTCACCTCAAAACCCCAGGGACCCAGGGATACAAGGGGTAGAGCCCCTGAGTAGCTGCTCCCTGCCTCAGAGTGAAGAAAGGCTGTGATGCTCTCTGTTACACACCAGAATGACTATATGTGAACATGCATGCCACTCTGTGTTTACCTGTGTTTACATGTGTGTATATAGGTGTACAGGGGCAGCCACTGAGAATGGGAAACCATGGTGCCTCCAATGGTCCCTGTAACCTCCCCAATCCAAAAACAAGTCCATTCTTTAAAAAATGGACTCGCAGTGCCCCGGGAGGTCTTTCCAACTGCATATCCTCTCTTATTCTTCCTCATTCTCCAGCTGGGGAAGAACAACACATAGCACGGTGAACTGGGGACAGAGGTACTGTAGCCAGGAAGAGCAGGAGAAAACATTAATTCTGTCCATATTCGTAAATTTCTGAGCCTAAGTTGGCTCTAAGTTAAGAGAAGAGAATTCACATTTGATAAGTTATTTCAGCTGTAACAATAGATTATACTCAACTTTAAATATGGAAAATGAAAACATTTCATTAATTCACAAAGTACCCAGAGAAGCTATGAGGGGTTTTTCAATTATGGGGAGAAAAACTATGGCTTGCTAGAGCTCATTAAAAGGGAACGTGGTAAGAAAGATTGGGCTGGCTTTTTGCTTATCCCTTACCAAAATCAGCCCAGGAAATAAAATGGTAACACAGCCATAATGACATTTTGAAGGTGGTGCTGGATTGCCTTCAAGTTTGTTAACACTAGCTTAAGGTTTACAGGAAAATCAGATAATGCCTATCCCCAACACAGCTTCTAAAATTTCTAACACATATGCAGGCCTTGCCTTCATTGAGCATGTAGCCATACGTACTCATACATATAAAATGTAAAAGATGATTACAAACTATAGGGACTAAAGATAGTGCCAGGAATAAGAAATTCACGAGATCAAAGAAATGAAATTTACTGTTTACTAGTCTAGAGAACGAACTGTTTTCATGTGGATAGAAACTGGATGGGTCATAGAGAATGGCAGACATGTGAGTATATCAAACAGGTGTGCTTGTTTGAAGCAGATTATTCCGAAAACTTAGTGTGAAATAAAGTTGGATCAAACTAGATAGCGCTACAAAGCAGACTCAGGTGAACCTCATTCTGTATGGGAAACTATATATTGTTACTAGGTTTTATGTTCAGAAAGGAAAAATAATGAAATAAATGAGTATTATTTAAGAAAACTAGATTTGGGGACATTAATTATTTTGAGATTTTAGCATATACTCAAATAATAATAAGTGAAACTAAATTATCTTTTCCAGAATGTAAACTAGGTAACTTTTGTGATTAGAATGGTAGTCTTTCATGATACAGTGTTTCATTTTCATAGGTAACATCAAAATAAAACAAAAACACCCACACTGTATTAAGAATAAAATTACACTTTAAGAAATATCTTGGGCAGCCTTGTCTCATTCCTGATCTTAGGGGAAAAGCTTTCAGTTTTTGTCCATTAAGTATGATGTTGGCTTCAGGTTTCCCATAGATGGCCTTTATGATGTTGAGGTATGCTCCCTCTATTCCCATTTTGCTGAGGGTTTTTATCATAAATGGTTGCTGCACTTTATCAAATGCTTTTTCAGCATCTATTGATATGATCATATGGTTTTTATCTTTCAATTTGTTGATGTGGTGTATTACATTGATTGATTTTCGAATGTTGTACCATCCTTGCATCCC